>CM035591.1:15330599-15598644 GCA_020423425.1 Chrysopa pallens | reverse complement strand
AATAGATGCTGCTGCTTCTAGAGTTTTTAATCGTTCTTCTTGTTTATTAATTTTTTTATTTTCGGACCAAGATTGATTTAAAATTTCATGGTGACTGTTTATCAAACATACAAATGTTAACGCTCCCGGTTTTTCAGTGATAATAATTTTATCGCCATATTTCAGTTTAAGTCGCAGCTTAATAGTCCTGTTATCTAAAGTTAAAATTTTGCTAACATCTTTTAACTCAGCCAAAGTAAACTGACAGTCATTGCTACTCTCAATGTATGTAAATATTTCCTGCATTGCCAGATCTGTTGCTTCATCTTTAGGACGACCAACTGTACCGCCAGTAGTCGGTTTCAAAAAAGAAGTATAACATTCTTGGTGATACTTTGCTTCAGCAGCAACTAAATCATAGTCAAAGTCGATTCGAGCAACAACAGCTTTCGATATAGCATCGGAACGAGTTCGTGCTACTTCCAAAATTGAATGTTTGAATTGGAGTGTACTTACTTGACAAATTTTACTGCGACGATCTAAGGATTTTTTTCTCTGCAACTCTTCATTCAATTTATTGCCACAAAATAAACATAGTTTTTTTAAAACAAAAAGCTGAATCACTTGAACGGGATCTAGTACGAGGAGGACTACTTACTGTAGATCCTGTAGATGTGTTAGCTTCTTGTTCTTCGCGTTTTCTTTTGATGGCAGCAGCAATAGAACACTTCCGCGTATAAATTTTACGACAGTTGCTATGTATTGTCACAGATTTTTGTTTTTTAAGAAATTCCGAGTATCCATCATCTCTTTCAGCACTTGCATTAATCAGTGTCTTCATACCACGATCAACAGTTACAGTTTCACTTTCAGTTAAAAGATGAGTACAAATAAAACAATATTCTGACATTTTTCTTATAAAAATCTAAAACGCACAAAATAGGTTAAAAGATAGGTTAAGATAAGCACATGTTTTCCCTACGCAGTGGCGCTCAAGACTAACGGTATGTATTTCATATATTGGGCATGCCAACATAAAGCAGGTATACGACCCTAGCCACGCGGACAATAGAATAAAAGACAGATGTTATCCCAAGGTTATACTGACGTACAAATTTAGGAACGGGGTTTCATTATACCTGAGATTCTCGTAGTTTAACTTATATTTTACATAAGCAAGTTACAATAAATAATAGCGAACTTATTTTAGTTCTATTACACCTTTAGTGACTTTCATATGTGGCGTACGTGTGCAAAATAGAGGGATTACGACTGATCCAACTTTTCGGAACGTTATATCTCCAAAATGGTGGCTTTTAGGAAAAAAATTATTAATATATTTTTTGTAGAGAATTTCGTGATCTCACCGTTTCGCTAAAAATCGCAAAAAACTCATTTTTTTGACCTTTGACCCCGTGCCAAATTTTTAGCACACCTCGGAACGATGAGGACTTTTGAGATTTTCTTTATAATGATGTTTTGAACAACTATGCCAATATTCAGCTTTATGGGAATTTATGTAACCTTCCTCCTGATTTTAGGCTTAAATAGACCGGATTAGATCTATCCCTTTTGACCTATCCGTTGACTTATTGGCCTATCCCTTTTGTCGAGCCTAAATAATCTATTTTAATACGTTCAATATTTCCGAAAAGTCGCTAAAGGTTAGTTCAATATGTTCATTGTTTATTCGTAAAATTAATTTACTGGATATGTATTGCGTATTGCCTAAACGAATTATACAATCAATTCATAATACTTTCCTCAAGTTAGAAACAGTTTTTGGTTTCATAACTATTGACAAATTTGTTCTGAGGATCAAAAGTGAAACTGGTTACAACTTTTGTTACAAATGCTATGAAAACAGACATTTAGGATCATCTGACCAATGTATTTTTAACATATCGTCAGCTAACAATTTCAAATATTTTCAATTTCTTAACAATTTATATTCCTACATCTTTGAAAGAACAACTCCGTTTCTCATATTTTACTTCCTCAATTCCCTCCAGAATTTATTATTATGAAACTATATAAATACTAAATACTTTAAACGATACATACCACATTATTTTTTAAAGTTCTTTATAAAAATCTGCCTTCAAAAACATTAATAATAATTCAGAAATTGAAAAAGTTAGAAAGGAATTTTTTGTACATCAAGGACCGTTTAGAAAAGTATACCATTTAGAAAAGTAGAACAGATAATAAGAAATCACTTCGAGATATTCAGGAGGTATTTAAAGAATTTCGTAAAAAAACAACTACATGTATGGGACGCGAAGGTGGATACGTTGAGGCAAAAACAAACTGAAGATAACTGTTTTTCAAATAATGAACCTTCAGTACATTTGATATTAAAAGTACATAGCTTGATGTTAATATTTTCGAAAACAGAAATTTCTATAAAGAATAACTTTTCTTCATAAACCTTACGATAAAAAAGTTTTCCATATGGAGCCAACTTAAGTAGACACATTGTATATATGTCTGTTATGTAAACTTGAAGCAGGATGTTCAAATATTTATCATAATATTAATAAAGTAACGTAAAAAATTTTCTAATAAAATTTTACCCTATATAGTAAAAAAAAAATTAACAGGGAAAAAAGAGACGCAAAATTAAATTTTTTGAACAAAGTTAAATCACGTATATAAAAAAAAAATTATAATCTCGATCATCTATTGAATATTAAATTAAGTTAAACTAAATTGAATTATTTATTGTAAAATACTTATTGATTTTTAAAGCTTTTATTTAACTTGCAATGTATGTTTGTTTCGGTTGAATAATTCAACTCAATTTTGATGTAGATATCCTCAGCCGATGGAGCTGAAATTTTGTATATAAGCTCAGTTGAAATGGAATGTATGAATGCTTGTGTGACGCCATTCTAAAGCCAATATTGCAGCAAACCCAAGATAGCGAAATAGTTAGTTCTAATGTATTCCTATACTATGGTTAGTAAATGAAAGGGCTTCCTTATAACTCGAAAAATAAAGTGGCATAACTCTAAATCTAATATGGGACACTTCTAAAGCTTGATACTTAATTTTGAAGCAGATATCTTAACTAAATGTTATGAAACGCTATATGCATACAAATTTGAATTTTTGGTCCAGCGATAATAAGATAAGATAAAACGATAAAAATAAGACTCTTGCACCTACAGCTTTTAGTCCTTTGAACCCTCCTTTAGATTGGAGTGTTCTGAAGACTAGGTTGCATTCTGGCTGAAGGTACAGATAACGAAACCAGAACAGGAAATGATAAAGGATTTTGTCGAAACCAGTGGCCACGGGAAAAGCCCACAGCTTCTTCACCGGAATTGTTCCCTTATTTGATGAATACAGAGTTTCTGACCCGAACATTTTATATCTTATAGCTAACATATAACTTGAGGTTTCGCCGTCCTCTAGATCCGACCTAAAAGTAGGATCGTTTGAGATTCGCAAATTTTGAAGGATTATGTTTAAAAGACACACAACTCTTGAGCGGGAACCCAAATGACTCCGATTATGTTATTGAGTGCCAGGTGATTCAGCCCCTAAAATCGTTCAAGAACAATCATCAACTGGAACCTTGAAGCCTCAAGTGCCTGAAGAACAGTCTAGACCAGCGATAAATCAAAAGTATTTAAATGCCCTAAAAAGAACAAAATAAACTGTAACTTTAAAATTTTTACTATCAACTTATATTGTCAATACTCAATTTATATGATATAAAAGCTTGTCACGCGATTTACTTATATAGATAAACAAGAAAATTTAATAAATTAATAGGATTCAGTATAACTATTAAAGTTGCAAGTTTTCATTTTTAGCTGGAATGAATTTCCAGGTAAATTCACCTGTTTTTGTTTAACAAAAATACCCTTATTCGTAATAATAAGCAAATTATTATTTTTTTACTCTCCTCACTTGAAAGTCTGTCGAATGAATCTTGGAACGCACCTAGACCAACTGTTTAATTTTTATGTAATTAAATTATTTGACAACTTTTTTGTTTAAAAAAAAATCGAAAATATTTTTGTTTTCGATTAATTTTTGATAGGTATCAATGTTTTCGTTAAAAATGTCTACAAAATACATTTCAAATTATATAAATTTCATAAGCATGAAGTTTTGAAATATGAAAGTAAAACCTATTTTAGGTAATAGGTACACTATACCTAAAGTTGTGGTAAAAAGTTTGGCCAACAGGAATAGACTGTTTTTAGTTGAAAGCAATTTTGACATCATAGGGATAGGATCAGTAAACTGTGTCAAAAAATTTATTGCAAAATAATCGGTATAACATTCATTATACAGGGGTAATTTAAGTTTGAGACCGTTAGTTTGTAAAAGTTAATAACATTAATTAAACACATTTGAATAAAATCCACTTTATTTTTCAGATTTGTCAATCAAATTTTATTTATGTATAAATTTCGACATCTGGTGATGCCTAACATGTCGAAATGTGTACATAAATAAAATTTGATTGACAAATCTAAAAAATAAAGTGCATTTACGCAAAATAAAAATGTGTTTAATTAACATCATAAAAAGTCTTTAAAAAAATCGCAGTGAAGTTAAATAGATTCAGAGATTGAAGTTTTATTAATTATACCATCAGAAAAAAAAATTTTGGCTCTCTACACATATATTATCGTAATTCAGTATTATGTGTTACAAATTAACGCCAAGGAAGAATTTCGAATAAATCTTAGACATTCTTTCGTTACTTAATTTATCAACATAAAATTCATAATTTATCAACACAATACAAATGAAAATAAAATATACGGAAAACAAAAAGTAAACATATACAATAACATAAAACATTATCAGATACGGAAAAACTTACTGCTCTAATTTTACTTCACAGTGAATTCAGTTCTCTTAAATATATATTTTTTTTTTCATTTTCATTTCTAGTTACAAGTTTTATGCCGTCTTTATTTGTATTCAGTTAACACTTATAAGTGTAGACATTAAATACGAACGCTTTAATTTTCCTGTAAAATTTTATAAAAATTTACAAATTGATTCGTTTGAGATATTTTAATGCTTCATAATTTGTTATTAGATAAATAAACAATATTGAATTCTTCTGATTATTTCGAATAATTTTCGATGTATATTATGAAATCGAAGATTTTTCGATATAATCGGCTAAAAATATTTAGTTTTTGTGGTGTATACATATTTAACTTTAAAAACTAACATCTAAAAACCAAAATTCTATGAGGGAGAAAATGACACATACGGCATGAAAACATAAATAATACAATGATTACTTTCAAAAGAGAAAATAAACAACTTACTGTAGAAGCAGGATAAATCATATTTAGTGTTTTCCCTTTTTTGATCTTAAAATTGCAAGAGTGTATGAGTGTATTTTTGCTGGTTTATCTATTTATCTACCCATTTGTATCATATTCAGAACATTTACTGTATAGTTTTCGGAAAACAGTTCAATTTTTATCGGACAATGTGAAAAATCCAAATTTCACAAAATGCAAAAATTTATCTCGCGTATTTAAAGAAAAAGATGCAGATTGTAGAATTGTCATAAAAAAAGTACACCCTAGATAATACGTCAACTTATATACCCATTTACAACAAGCAGATGCACTATAAAAAAGAGAAAAATAGATCCTGGAAACAGGCACACCCTTTAAATTCACAAAAGCCGTCTTTCCTTCGGGAATTTCCATTAAACTGTGAAAATTTATCATGCTTATATAAAATCAATTTGTTTAATATACAACTCTACATATACAGCATTAAACTAGCCGAATTTCATCTTTGATTTGAACTAACAGATGTACAAGCAGTTAACCTTTGGTAAGGCTTTCGACTAAAATGAATAAAATATTAATGAATAAAATATAATTTTTATTATTTTTTTATTTTTTAATAATTAACAAAAAGTATGACAGGTGAAAATTACTATAACGAATAAGACTTTACAATAACATCTATAATAATATGAATCGCGCTATGACAACATGTTCCTTGAGGCAATTCATAATTTGAAACATGCGCGTCAATGCAGCAGGTATATACAATATCATCAGTTCAGATAGATGGATAGATAGATGTTAGGTTTAAATTTTATTACTATTACAATCAAGGTATAAAATAGATTCATATTGTATAGCTATAGTGTGCAAATAAGTGGAAAGGTGTTCGTTTGTAACCGACAGTTGATGAAGTTGTATGTCTCTATAATAAAGTTACACGTATAGATAAATTAGCTTCGTGTTAAATAACTAACATTTCACGAACAGCAAAACCAGAGAAAGTTTTACAATGAATTTTTTTTTTTTTTTTTTAATTTCATTCTGTTCGAATGAGTTATTAATTATTTATCATTTACTAATTAATTGTGTAACATAAATTCAAATTTTTTTAATTGGTCGACGGAAATACCAGATAATTGAAGGAAGAAAACAAAAAATATGAGCGAACAGAAGAATTATTTCCAAGAAAGATAGCGTTTTCTCTCCGGAATTTCTTTGGCAAACCTAAGCTAATAAATTCGTGCAAGTAAAAAAAAAATAGTTTTTTGCTAATAAAGAAAGAAGTTGAGCACGAAACGGTTCAAATAGAAAGTTGTAAGAATTGAAATTATATTTCGATTAATGTGTTGGGCAATATCAATTAGTGGCTCCTTCAAGGAGAAAAACGCAAAAACCGGTAAACATTTTTATTTATATCTAATTTGTTACTGAAGCAACCAATGAAAATTTTGACTTGGTATTAATATTCCTGTTGGCCATCTGAATCTTCAAATTTTATTTTAGGGGAAAAATTAAAAAAAAAAAAATCGTGAAATTTCTATTGATCTCCGACATCGGAACTTTATTTCTGCGTTAAGTGTCATTCTATTATACACATGTATTTCATGTTTTAATGTTTGGATAGCAAATGACATCGCAAAAAATACAAATTTTTCAAGTAGGATTTTTTAGGGGTAATTTTTTTACGTCATTACGTTTCGACTCTAAACTAAATGATAGTACTTTTTGACGACTGTACGACCGTTTACAGCGAAGAAATTATTTTCTCAAAAATTTGTTAAACCAGTACCTTTTATTTTAGATTGTACGATTGTAAAAATAAATTAGATTGTTGTTTACAATAAGAATGATAAGAGTGAAGCATACAATTATTAACACATTTACTATAATAATAATTTATTCCAATAATAACAAGCACTTAAAAAATCATTGACAAAGCTAAAATTCTTAAAATTTCTCTGTCATCCAGACTTTCATGCACACTCATGCTGCGCAATCGGTAGAGTCATAAATTTCTTTGTCAACCTGTGTCATTTCTTCTTCAGCATCAATTAATGAATCTTACGGGTCACAATACATTTTTTCACTATAGTGTTTATTCTCACATGATCATAATATATATAAATACTGTATTATTTACAATCCTTAAAAATAGATGAAATAAAGCAAAACCTTAGAAAAATATAAACTCATATGTTGCATCAATCTGTAGAAATTAAACAATATTGATTGAAGGTGGAAATAGAAAGTATTTAACGTAACCTAGAGACACTCTCACGCAATCGTTAAACTGACACGTAAAATATAATTTATTGTACTTACATACAATTTTTTATTCATATAAATCAAAGTACAGTGAAAAAGGTCGGGAAATGAAATTTTAGTTTAAAAAAAATTAATTAAATTTTTAAAAAAAGTAATAACAATCATTTAGTTTAGTTTCGAAAACTAATGAAGTAAAAATTACAGCTGGAAAATTCTGAAACATTTTTATTTTTTGTGATAGCATTAAAACATCAAATTTAACATATAAAAATTAAATCATCAAATTTGAAAAACATGATAGTGCAAGTTTTATGGAAGAAATAGAGCTCCGAAGAAATGCACTATGAAGTCGGAGAGCTGTAGACGAACGCTTTGACAAAAACCCTTTTTTTACACAAAAAGAAATTTCACGAATATTTTTAAATATTACGCACCACAAAAAGATTTAAATATCCAAAATCAATTTTATAACTGAGTAAAAAGTTTCAAGTTTGCTTTAATAAAAAATTAAAAAAGCATGATTTTAAACATTTTTTTGTGTTATTCAGACCTGAATCAGATATAGACAGTCGGAAAATATGACTACACCACATATATAAAATGGTCGCTCAATGCCTCGCTCGCCAATTATTCGAGAATATCGACTCTTATCTAACCAGTTTTCGACAATGATTTTTTGCATTCGCTATAAATATATATATATATATATATATATATATATATATATATATATATATATATATATATATATATATATATATATATATATATATATATATATATCATATTTATAGAGCACAAATCTGCTTAAAGAAATCCAGCGACCACTGTTTTAAGGTGTGGTTATACTTTTCGACTGTTTATATTCGATTCGAGTATGTTATGTGCTGAGAATTTTTAGAAAATTATAATTAATTTTTAATATAATTATACTAAACATTTAATTGTTAATCAGTAGAAACCTATTGATTTAAAAAAGAAATTTATGTAACCCGATTTTTTATTTTTATTAACTGTAAACATGTTTACTTTTTAAAAACTATTTCGTTAAATACAAGTGCGCATAAATATGATTTCACCTTATTTTCAGGCTAAAAATTTTCTAGATTGTAAATTCTACACAAGTTTAACGTTTTAAATTAAATTAATGTAACAAATAGTGTTCATTAGATAACATCATGGTACACAATTCATTTTACTCCTTACAACTTCAATGCGAATGAATATAATACCAACAATGTTGTAATATCAGTACTGTATTGAAGATTTATTTGAATTCGTGACCGAATTATATGACCTTCATACCATATCACGTTACAATATCACCATTCAAAATAATGGGAGGTGAAATACCAATGGTCAATAATAATAGCACCCTCGAACAATGGTTATGTTCCTTCAATAAATATTATTTATATTGTATATATGTGTTGGTAAAACAGGGGTTATTAATAAGTGGTTCCATGAAATATACCTAGAACTTTGTCTTATAGGTGTCGTAATACTTTTTTGAAAAGTTGTATCATTGTTATCCCAAAAAGATTTTAAATGTTACAAATATAAATGACTCTACGAATCTTGTCAGAAAGTACAGGACAGAGGCACGAGGTATTTTAAAATTGGTGTTAAAGGAATTGACACAAAGAAAGGAAATTGGAAAACAATGAACTTTTTAACTGCATGCCTCCCATTCTTTTGGGAAATAATCTCAAAAAATTGGAGGATACTAATTTTTGTAATATGAAATTATGAAGAAGCACAGGGAAGCCGATTTTTTAAGCCCACTCTTTTATATTCAAAAATTAGCTTTTCTATGCATGCTAACGGGGGTTATTACAATCGATATGAATAGGTAACATACAATCATGTCAACTAGGAAAACTTTATGCCTAGTTTTAAAGTCTCCATCTTTATGCGCAATCAAGAAATTTAGGTTTTTTATTTTTTGTTTATTTTCGAGTAAGGTATATAATTTACACAGCTAATAGTAATAATTTAAAGAAGTTTTGATAGTTTAAGTACAATTTTAAAATAATTTTTTTTTCCAATTTTAAAGTTGGATATAGATCTTTTTTTGAAAATAGAAATCATATACCATGAAGTTTTTAGAAATACTGTTACAAAAGCTAAATAGAATTGTTCAAATTCATTCCTACTTTTAAAATCAACTTGGCTAAATTATGTTGTTTATATAAATCTTTGAAATCAATTAAATAAGTAAACTGAGTTTCATCGAATGAAATGGTTTTGTTCAATGAAAACACATTTCATATTTGTTTTAATTTATTATCATTTTATGAAAAAAAAAAAAATGTTTATAACATGAATATATTTAGAAACGTTGAACAAAGTTCTTACTATGGTAAAATTTATGTCACCTGTAATGAAAAAAGTTAAAAACAATGAAAATATTTCTATAAATGTTTGATTGTTAAATTGATAAGAGAAGTTAATTGAGAAACTCTAATATTTTATAGTTATAGTATTAAGGGTAAAAATCTAGCAGACCTGTACTAACTTCACCTCATAAATCACTTGGGTAGTATAAAAACATCGAATACAAAAACTGTAACTTCCTTTCTTATATAGAAAAAAGTTGATATTTTTGAAAATTTAAGAATATTATAACAATCAATTTTGCATTACATCAAATCGTTAATTATCGTATGCATAAAACCGAGTCTTCCCATTTTAGAATAAAAAAAGTATTTATATTTTTTCCACTTTACCCTACAGAGAGATACCCTACAGGAAGACTATATACAAACAAATTTTCCATTTTATTGAACCGTTTCTCGCCGACTGAAAAAAAAATCATTCCATGTTTCTCTCTACCTTGCATTAAAAAAAATTTGTTGTTTTAGCTTTACCCTTCTTTCTTTAAATTATATGATTAGTATAAGTAATAGATTGGAAGGATCAAGGCCATATTAATAAATTTGATAGAACACTTAATATTAAGTATCTCCTTCCCGTAATGCTCAGGAAAGTGAAAAATCTAAAAATTTAGAAACACGGCTCCGGTTAATATTGTCGAGGATTGAATATTTTAAATTTGAACGAAATAGGCTATGTAAATCGCGAGATATTAATAAAAATTCTAATATTGTGTGATAAAGATGTTTGCTTTCCGTACAACTCAGGAAAATGGAAAATTGAAAAATTAAGAAAAATGTGTCCGCATAGTTTTTATGAGGATAGCATACATTGAATTTGAAAATCCTATGTTATGCAGATCTCAAAATATTGATGGAAATTCTGATATTGTGTGGAAAACGGCCCCCTCACGTGCTGCTTAAAAATAAAAATGTATAATATCTATCTTAGCTAAATATATATCGAGATATAAAGCATAATCGGAAAACCTGTTCCCCCCCTGCTAATGACAACTTTGATTAAAATCTCATCTTATCGCCCGATCAAGTTTTGAGATGAACATGTATTCGAAATTTCATGCTCCTCATGCTAAGTAGTTTCCAAACTATGTTGATTTTTTTTTTAAAAAGTTATCACTTTATAATATAATGTAGATTATACCAAATTTTCTTATATCATGTGACAAAAAATGATATATTTTTTCACACAAAAAGTTTTTTTAACGGTATTTCTTTGAAACTGAACTTCATCACCTTTTTGATTATTGTTAGCTGTTTACACTTCATGTAAGGTGTAAAAACTGGGTGAGTTAAAAAAGTTGAAGAAGGACAAATTTTACAATTTAATGAAATTTATGAAGTAAATGAAGTATCAAGGTACCATCTTTCTCCATTTTTAAGTACCTACGATGAAAAAAAAAAACCTTTTGATGTTTTAACGTGTACATATTTTATAAAATAAATTTATAAATGAATATCCCCAAATGAACATTTTCTTCAACATATATTATTATATAATATGAATAAAAGATGTAGGCTACGGTTACGATATGGTACTTAAATGAGGTTTCAATTTTTTAAGAAATCTACATGTTGCCATCTATCAACTCTGTGAAGCTAGCAGAGCAAATTATTCAAAGATAAATTTAAAAATGCTCAAAATTAGGTGCTTTTTAGGTGCTACAAAAGTAAATTAGGTGCTTAAAATTTTTAATTGAGAAATTATGACACAATGCTGCCGTGATATGTATCACGCTGACTGAGCAATGTGACATAATAATTTTCATAATATAATATAAGACTAAATTTAGGTGCTTGTATGGTGCACCTTCTATAAATATACAAAATAACCAAAAAAAAAACCAAGCAATATGAATTACTACTGAAAAAATTGTCAAGCTAGTAGGAATGTTGCATGGATTTTATTGGTAATTTTGCTTAAATATATTTATTGAAGGCACATCGTAAAAGCACCTAAAAGCACCTTATTTTGGAACTTACAATATATTATTATAATTTGTATTCCAGAATTTTGTTATTTTGTATTCCAGTCAGCTTAATTTGATTCAAGTTTTTAATTTGAGCACCTAATTTTATTTAATTGACCCTTACAAGCATTTAATTGAAAGATAATTTAAATTCAATTTTGAATACTTTGTACTCAAGATGTCAAGATTTATTTCAGGATGCCATGACTACTTTGTCTCTTTTAAGCAGTGATTTATGTAAGTGCATCAGTGCAGTGATTTTTCGGTAATTTTGATTAAATTGAAAAAAAGCACTTAATTTTGGAAATTTTTTCTCAATGCTCTGTCACCTTGATATTACTGCAGCAGTGCAATATAATGACTAAATTTTCAAAATTTAAAATTTTAGCACCTAACTTAATCTAACAGTACCTAAAAGACACCTTATTTTGAGCATATTTAAATTTAATTTTGAATACTTTGCTCTGCTACCTTGACGGAGATCTGCCTACTCATGATATTTAATTGGTTCACAGACCGTACAGGATGTCCCTTAAATTTAATTACTATCCAATACGCAAACACAAAAAACAATTGTTTCAAATAAATTCTAATTGGTTTAGAGTTCTTCGACAATCTGTTTTAAGCTAGTCCAACAGATACTGTTCCAGTCAGCAAAAATGTGATAGATATCAGAAAATAGATTTTTTTTCTAGCCTAATTTCTTTGAGAAGTTAGAGCGGATTAAAAGCTGATTTCTAACAAAAGATACACTTTTTTTGATAAATATTGACGTTAATAAATTATGTTCATTATTATCTGTGACTCAAAAATATGTAAAATAACAATTAACTATATTTATTGTATTTTTCATATAGGAAATACAACTAACATGGAAATTAACATGGAAATTGTATGTGTAACAATTATAGCATGTTTTTGTTTACTTTTGATGATGCGAGCGTTTGATATTAATTGTATTGAAATATACTTAATACTGAAAACATAACACAAGCGGCGGGAAACCCTCTCGGGACCATGCGATTGCTAGTTCTAATTTTAATTTTATATTTATATATTAATTTATCAAGATGTTATTATTTCAGCTATAAAAATTCACTATTTTTGGTATCCGAGCTATATTTGCGATATCGAAAGAATTGTGTTCTTGATTTAAAACAAAGAAGTTTTATTTGCTCCGATTTAAAAAAAGGTTTGTATGTCGACGTTTTGGAACTTATTATTATTTGTGTTGAAATATAGTTAAATCACACAAGCGACGGGGATCCCTGTCGGGACCATCCATTTAATATTCAGGCGCCAACTACGCCACAGGTGCTTGAGAGTAAATAACAGATATTATGTTATATTATATATTGTTATATCTGCAATATTTAATTTTTTTATGGTTGTAACAAACATGGTTCTTGACTATATTGTCGATTAATTATTATTATGAATACAAGCGAATTCAATTTCTGAGCGTTAACGTGATGTAAGTTTCGTTATCTTAGATAAATTTGCAAATAAAAATACTATTTAAGGTGACACTTTATATTATTTACATAAAAAGATAGCTGTTTAATATTCGGTCTATAACTAAAAG
This sequence comes from Chrysopa pallens, assembly GCA_020423425.1. Classification (NCBI taxonomy): domain Eukaryota; kingdom Metazoa; phylum Arthropoda; class Insecta; order Neuroptera; family Chrysopidae; genus Chrysopa; species Chrysopa pallens. Next base: position 15,585,161 of record CM035591.1, on the reverse strand, counting down.
TCAAAAGTAGTAATTCAAACTTTGTTTATGTATTTAGCGAGGATATATATATATGTATATATATATATATATATATATATATATATATATATATATATATATATATATATATATATATATATATATATATATATATATGTATATATACAATGAATCATTTTCGAATTTATATACCATTTTCTTTAATAACACACTCAGTTCGTAAACCATTTCATTGGAGTAAAACTTTTATTTAGGCCATTCATTTAATGAATAATTATTTTAACGTTTTCAGGTTATTTACTTTCTGATCCATTGAACAATATAAGTTTTGGTGCGGTTTCATGATACATATATTAATATTAATTTAAACAGTTATGTTCAGAAAACTAGTCTAATATTACAAGTTGAATGTACTCTCTACGCTTACAAATACCTCATCATCAAAATGAAATATGTTATGTGTTTTATTGTTGTTAAACTTGGCGACAAGCATAGTTCTGTAGTTGACTTTGTGATCCAGCCAAATTTTCTTAATGTGTTGCATCCAAGTTGTTACTGTTGTTAATAGTGGAGAGTAGGCAGAAGGTAAAAAGTAAGTCATTCATGGTGTTTTTAACAAATTCGTTTGTTTTACCTGATCATCGCAACAATCAACAATTGTGAGTATGGGGGGAATCGAACGATTCACTACAGTTAATTGCGAACAGTGCTAATGGCTACAAAGCCAACTGACATTTTGTAATCCTCAATTCAAAATGAACCTAGGAAATTATTATAACGACTTTTTCAGGGACTTATTTTTATTTCAATTAAATACGTATTTCGACTACAAAGTAATCATCATCAGTATGAATTAGCTAGTTGTAAGATTCTCTGAGGAGATGTTAATTCGTTGATAATTTGGTGACGATCTGCACAAATGTATGGCTTCATTTTATGATAATCATATTTTGGAGACTTTCATTATTATATCATGAACGTTTTGTTTTTTCGAAAAAATAAAATATGTACCATTTGCCATTTGGAAAATTTGGTTATTTATTAAATTGGCAGAGTTATCACCTTAAATTGGTTTTGTAATAATACAAAATACTTACATATATTTTTATTTGTAATACACTTTTTTCTGTCATTCGAAATTCAAAACAAACAAAAAATAGGTATTAACTTTGAATGATGCTTTTATTCTCTACTTAAATGTAAACAAAAAAGTATACTAAAATCTCAAGAAATTATACGATAGACCATAAAAATTATGTTTTTTTTTAATTTTTATTTTTTAATTTTATTTTAATTTTAAATATACAGGAAACATTCAAACCTATGCTTTAATTGAAATTAGCTGTTCGTAGGAGTATAATAAATGGAATATAACAAAATTACCGGGATAAAAGGTTTTTTAAAGAAACCAATAATAAAAGCATTATAAACGGTTGAAAGTAAAAAAGTCAAATTTCTATAATATAAAATACAAATATATAATTAGAAAGAGCACCGAAATGTTTCTAGTTTTTTATATAACAAGAAAAGAATTGTAATCATAATTTGTGAAATAGTAGTTAACCACAAATCGATTAAAATAGTTTCAGATTTTGGAGCTTTCACTATACATTAAAAAATTTCGATTCAGTATTGGATCAATTTTGATTCATTGTAAAAAATGAACAAGTAAACATAATAAATTAATAATTTCCAAATTTTTTAAAATAATCAAATTGTGTTATTTTTCACGTTTAATTTGGCACATCATTTAAAATGACATTCAATTTAATTGAATATAACGTATAACTCCTCCAAAACGTAAACTCAAATTGGATTAAGATTATTTAATTAAGCAATTTTTGTCAAAACACTGATTAAAAAAATTATTTCAGATTTTTTCGTTTTTTTTCTAATGGGAACTATTTGTTTTATTATTATATTGTGAAAGTGTTCATAATTCCGATGAAAAAAAGTTCAGTAAGAATATAATATGCCAATTTTCAAAATTCCGGTAGCATTTAAAAATCATTTTAACACCTCTCCATATCCTCTTTCTGAGAATTTCCGACTGTTTCGTCTTGTTTATTTCTAATATTTGTTATATCACAATGATATTTCACCCAAATTTACTTCAACGCCCACGTATTTGGTTATTTAAAAAAAAATAAAAAGAATTACCTAGCCTACATCAACGAACACACAGATGAATGCGATGTTAGTAATTTTGTATACATATTAACGTAAATATCTACCTCTATCGGACTTATGTTAATTCTATATACATATTGTTTACTGAACGTATTCATATACGGAAAACAACGTTAAAAAATTTCTGTATATAAAACCATATTTTAATACAAAGCATAGAAACATGTTGGAACATGCATTCATATACAAACATCATCAGTGTGTAAGATTTGTGTTACAAACATAATTATTTTATGTCAGTTTATAGTGACGGTTTTGCATTCAAACTTTGCTGATACGAACTGATGATGAATGTTTATGAATGAATATTTATACCACCTTTAACCCTATATGAACGCGTAGATTAACCAATCTGTATATATAAATGGAAACTATGGTTGTTAGTTTGAATTAATTTGAAAATTTGAACTGTTATTAAAAATGTCTATGGTTTCGCGACCAGTCTATTTGAAATTCGAATAAAGTTCTGGAAAACTTTGCTTCAAAATCCTTCCAGTTCAATAACATGGAACAACATTAATTATTAAGTCGTTTAAACTTTCAAACAATTGGAAAATAATTCATACATTGGAAATATTTACCAAGTAAATGTATTGACAGCAAATTTTATTTAATAATCATGTTTTCTGTTTGTCTATCATTTTAATTTTACGTTAAAATTGTTAAATACCTTTGATAATATTTCAGACAAATATTTAGTTAAAAATGTCAGTAGCGAAATGTTGGTTTAAAAGATTAAACTCACTTAATGAAAAAACAATTTACAAATTGCTAATATGCCTATCAAATCGATTCAAGTTATTTTATCTTTTTTAAGGTGGGTCCACACGATATATTCTATTGTTTGTACAGATATCTGTACAGACTGAAAGTCTGAGTAAAAATATGATGACGAAATGTATGTACAAACTTATCATTATTTCAGACTTAGATTATTCCAAATCTGCCATTTTTCAAAAATTGTCCTCATCACAATTGTAGTGAATCTCTATGCGTATAGTGCGTACTTTACCATCATACCGACTTTTGTTTGCACTGATTTGTTGCGCAGACAAAATTCTATAGAAGTCTGTATGAAGTTGGTATAGTGTGGACCTACCATTATGCATTAATTTTTATACAATCCGGTTAATTTACAATCGGGGCAGTCACAAAATAGTTGTACACTTTTAAGTTTTACAATATATAAAATCAAATGTAGAGTATTACCTTCGAAGAGCCAATGGAAAATTTGTTTTCCTGAAAATAAAATAACTACCCATTTAAAATAAAATTCAAACTTGAAAAAATTGCAAATTTCACTGTCGTAAGATTAGATAAAACTTGCAAGCAATTAATTTTGCGATTTTATCAATTTTATAATTTATTCTATTTAAATAACTATAAATTTCAGGATAATGATTTATCTTATTTTAACCCCAAAAGCATGTATTTAGTATTTTTGTTTCATTGCATAGAAAATGAGGGAGTAGAGTGGTTTCAGTTTTAGGGCGCTAAGCTGTCATTTCAATGGTCGCAAGTTTGATTCATGGTTAGGAGTAAGTTCCTTTCAAGCTCTACCATGATATAGATGTTGGGTTGAGGAAAAACAAGGCAGTCGGACAAAGTGTTGATCACACTATTCCTCTATATGCTATGGTCTAGCAAATGATGCGTCTTTATAGTGCACCGAGCCTAAGGACCCAAAAGGGCCTTATTTTAGTTTTATGATAGAAAATGAAACGATGATACCAATAAAATTTTAACATAAACGACGATACACCAATTTTAATAATTAAATGATTACTGATTAATGACAGAAGATATTTAGCAATTTTAAGATTCTCACTTTTTTATATATCCTTTAATGTAAAACACATACCATTTACCCATATGTAATCTGAAATGAGTTTTGAAAAACTATGTATCCATCTCTGGTATATTATGCTACGCCATTTTATTAAAAATATAATGTTTTTTTAAACCGTTTTTATAATTCTTTCAATTAATTTTAAAAAATTAAGCAGTTTCCATAAATTTCGAGGTTTTCACTTTTAAGTGTGAAAGTATTTTTTTCAAACACGCAAAGATATTTCTAAAACTGTATTCATACAAAATATTTTGAAAATAATAGGATTTATTATTTGTATTAAAATAAAATAAATTTATTATTTGTCTTAAATCTCTTGAAAATATAAAAAAATTATTTGTTTTTTTCCGTTATTTCGTTCGTTTTTTTAAAGTTATCTACAATTTTACACTTGTTAATAGATATTTCTAATTAATTAAATATACTATACAGAGTGCTTGCTTAAATTAACTGCTGGTTCGCATCAAGATGTTTTGTTTTTCAGTGAAACGCTACATTTATAACTGTCCTTGTAATAAACATTCTTCTCGTAGATCAACTATAATATATTTCTATTGTATAAATGTTTGACATTGGAACCGAATAATAATCATAGTAAAAATTTTTAGCAGAAATTACAGACACTAAAAAAGAAACGGTTAATCTGTCAGATTTTTTGCCGTAGCCAGTACGAAGTAACATAATTAAAATCAACAAAATTGTCAAAATACGTATATCTGTTAGAAAAAGCACTTGAAGGTTTTCGAAGTTTCCATTTCAATTTTCAAATCTTGCTTACAATGAAATGTTTTCTGATCTACTACGAATATTAAAAAAAAAATTGTTGATATTTGTAAACAGATGAGCCAAATCGATGAAACCGTTCTAGAGTTCCAACTGTTTTACAACGATTCCGAAAAATGCATCTAGTAGCTATCATAAAAAAAGGATATTTTTGAACTTTTGAGGCGTAAGATAAAAGACGAACCAATTTCTCACTTGTCGAACCATTTCACATCGAATGCAAAATAAAAACGCAACTTATTAGGCGCAAATAAAAACAATAATTAGCAATATATTTTCAATTTTATCAAATCGTTTATTATCGAATACATAAAACTGCGTATTTTTTGCGTTTTATCATACATAGAGGGAAGAATGATTATTTACAAATTTGATATTTTTGCAACTTTACTCTATAAGAAAAAAGGGTAAAGAATTACTTATAAATTTTTCAATTCCTTGAACATTTCACACGTAATACAAACGATAACTCTATCATGCGTAGAACACATTTAATTGCCATTAATTTAATCAGATTTAAAAATTGATAAGCACTTTGCTTAATTTTTATGATGAATACTCAGGAAAATGTAAATTCGAAAAATTTAGTAATACGGGTTCGCTAAATTCTTAAAATTATACAATTCTTTTAATTTCCATTATTTTAATAGTCCCCTTACCTATAATAATTCTACGGAAAATGGAAAATTTAAAAAAGGAGAGAAACACGGGTACGTTCAATCTTTCCATGTAAGCAATTTTAAACTCGAAGATTCTAGCTTACAATGATAGCAAGATATTCATAGTAAGTCTAGTTAAGCTTACAATTTCAGTGTTCGATGGAATCTACATCTTGAAATATTTTTGGAAAGTTTTATATTGTGTGAAAAACGTTCCCGTAATGCTCAGAAATATAAGAAATATAAAAATTGAGATAAAAGTATTTCTTAATTTTAAAGAATATAATGTGTAATTTAGAAGTTTCCATTTTAGTGTATCCTAAAATATATAGTAATACCATCTCACCCTACATCAATTCTTCCTAATAAAATCTTTGAAAAATCCAATCTTATCACCCGATGGAGTTTTAAGAGGAACATATACCAATGCGAAATTTTTTTCTTCAACTGTAAGTGGTTTTTGCACTACGGCAAAAAGGCTTACAAGTTTATAATATAAATATAGATAACGATGTTTTTAAGTTGATCAACTCTTGATTTTCATATTTCAACAAAATGTTGATTGTGATACCATTGCAAACGGTAATATCATTTCATATTCAAAGTTTGACCGGTCGATTAAATAACTCTAACTTACTTCACGGCTCCATAGGTTTGTTTTTTCTTGCGCTTCATTCATATTTTCTCGAATTTACATGTTTTTTTAATACCCATTAACTTCAGGTTAACCGTTTCCCTATTCTTTTTCCACTAAATTCCATATCAAATATCCATCCTTATAATCCATTTCCTATGCATATTAGAAAATTTACAATATCAGCATTATTTTGGTAAAAGCTCAATTTCCGCATTGCTGTTAGACTACATTCAGTTTTTGACAAAATTGACATAAAGAAATATTTCTATAATCTTTTTTTTTTTTTTTTAGAAAACTTTCATACTTGTTTAAACAATACCTGTAATTAAATTACAATTATTTATCGATAATTTTCTGAATTAAAGGACCATCATTTTATTACAAATACGGGAAAATTTTCAAATTCCATGCCATTAATTGACTAACTGAGGGATTAAATAAAAGTATTTATAACCAGTGCGCATTGTATTATACATATTATAATGTTATTCATATTTGTAGCTGTATGAATAATAAACAAAAACATATTGAAACAAAAATATAATGTAATTGTGTAGTATTGTGTTTCCCTGCCCACGACTATTTCAACGAATGAATGTAAAACATGAAAAGAATAATAACATTTTTGGAATTTTTTTCTATATATTATTTTTTTTAATGACAGTATGTATACATATACAGTAATCATATTTAAAAATATGTCCAGATTTTTAAATTAAAGCTGTTTTAATAACCGACTACAAGCAAAATAAGACGAAGTTCTATGTTCTTGCAACTCAATTTTTAAGAAGATATCTTCAACTGATTAAGCTGAAATTTTGTATACATGTTTAGTTTGGATGACAATGCGTGGTTAATAGTGTAACTTATATAAAAGCTTGTCGAGAGATTTACTTGTATAGATAAACAACTAAATTAACTATTAACATTTCCAAACTAAGTAAATCACTTAAATATCGTGATTAGCTTTTATATCATATCAATTGTGTAATGACTCCAAAGTTTATGTGTTTTGCATTTCAGGGCACTTAAATAAAAACTTGCTATGAAAAGTTTTATTTCGTTTAATTTATTATGATTTTATGTTCAGGCCTCGCTTTTAACAGATATTTTTTATTCGCAAGGAGTTGCTTGGGTGTAGTCCAATAAATATTTGAAGAAATAATTCCAGAAATTAGAGTGATAGCCAAATTTTTGTTAATTATATATAATCAGAAAAACATACTTTTGGTGGTTGTATTCAACAATGAAAAGCAAGAAAATAAAATTTTGTACAAAAAATAGGCTTCATCATTTAGTCCTATTTAAGTGCTATTTAGTGCAAAATGTTAGTATGTCATTATGTTTAAATGAAATTAAGAATTATTATAATACAATTTATGATTTAAAAAAGTACATAAAAAAGAAAATTTTAACTTTAAAGTACATGTTGTTAAGAATGAAAGTGTATAATATTCATTAATTTTTTTATATAATAATGTGGATGCTGTCAAAATGGTACTTTTGATGATAAAAAACACAAAGCTTTATTATATAATTTCGTTGCATTCAATTGGTGTATAACTTTCAGTTGTGAGATAATGTATGAAAAATAACAAACAGCAATTTTGAAGAAAAATATCCACGTACATTACCCATTTAAGAACCGTCAAGCTAAAAGAAAGAAAAGTTTTATTCATAAATGAAGAGGTAAATGAGGTGACTGTAGATATAAATTATGCACCAAAATAAGAACCATTAGCATAGCTCATGATCGATTTTAGGAATAAAACAGTTTTTATATTCATCGAAATTTCAAGAGCTTACGCGTTTAATGCAGTCAAATACACACATTTGAATGTTCAAAGAAAGTATTTTTTGCAAGGAGTGTAAAAATTACAAATTCAGTGCCACCGTTTTGTGTAAAGAAATTTAAAAGCAGGATAATTATAAAAAATTAGAATCAAAATTATTATAAAGTTTTCAAAATATTTTTTGTTTTTATTTTATTTTTCTGAGTATTGCAGATTAATATAAATTTATAGCTATGAAACTCAAATCAAAAATTTGTTAAGAAATCAAAACAACCGCATTTATTTTAGTTAACGCTTCTAAATTTTTCGGGGCTAAGCACTGTATAAGAATATATGCTTTACAGATATGTTTATTAAAATTAATTATGGAGAAATTAATTATATATGAACGTATATATCTAAAATTTGTTTAAAACAATTTTCATTGCAAAATAATAAATTAAGTAATTATTTTGAGATTTTATGTAAAAGTTCTTGTATGTTTCTTCTTTTTGTTTTTCTCTTTTTTAAACATTTTCATGTAGATATATCAATTTTATAATATTCGTTCAGATGGTATTTTTAATAATCACAGTGTATATTTATATTTCTGCCGTAATTTAATAAATATTTGTTCTAGTAGTTTTAGTTTGAGCATTAATTTTGATGATGACTTCCATGAATTTTTGTTTTTGTCTTTTGTCCTTCATTTTCACAACCTAGATTTTTATAATGTAGCCAGCCAAGGCATCATATGTTGTTCCAACAAGCTCAACAATATTTTCAAATTCTACTAGTTCATTTGGAATTTTATTTTCATGTAAATTATATTTGTAATATATAATGCTTAAAATAATATGACTGTACACATTTTGTGTTCCCACAGAATCAGTAATATTATACTGTAGTGTCAAAACTTCAGTCTCATCTGTTTCTACGTTAGATTTGCTTCATTTCTTCCTGATATAAAAATATAAAAACAAAAAAGGAAATTAAAATGAATAATGGATAACACAAAAATATATAATATAATTTGCAAATTTTACACAAAAAATTGTTTATGTTACTTTTTAACTACTAAGGTAATACAGTGACTACAGCATTCTAATGAGGTTACCCATTCAAGAACCGTTGTGCCTTATGTTGTTTAACTTATTGGTGATCAGTTGAGATCAGTAATCAGTATAGGGTCAACTCAAATATTCACATATAATTATTTCGAAATAAATCTACACAGTGACATCTTGATAAATAAAAATAGCAGCTTTCACACTCACTCACCATATACTATTCATACACCATAGGAGCTAACTAGTTGACATAGAATATGTGGGTAGATAGTTCATTGAATAACTTGAATAAAAAATACAGTGCCCTCAAAATACTGAATTTTTTGATTGCCTATATTCATTTTTAATTTTTATGTAAAATTACTTTGTTCATTTTTATATAAAATAAATAAATAAAACATACATAATACATAATATACTGTAAGTATGAAAAAAAAAACAATGGCTGCTAATCTTAATCTCATATATTAACTATTTTAACAGAAATGTAAATCACCATTTGAAAAGTATTATGTTTGATTTAACTCTTATTCTGAGAAAAAATATGTCGCAGAAACTTAATAAGCAAAAATACATTGTAGTTAGGAACCAGTATCTTCTACGTCTCTATCGAACCCTTCTCGGCCAATGCAATTATTACTGATACCTGTACTTCAGCTTCATTATTACATTTTTCTAAATTGTCTAAGAACAAAAATTTTAACATGCAATTCCAACAATCGCAGTGTATTGGGTTAATTTTTTCATTCAAGAATCAGATATTTTAATTGAGGTATTATAAAACTGCTTCTAAGAAATAGAATGTTATAAATGACAAATAAATAGAATTGTTATAGAATTAGGAGGATACTGGATAAAAATTCTTCTAATAGTTCTCCTGCTTCGTGATCAAAACTGTTTCCAGTTCTAGTTCGAATTGTAGATTATTGTAACAAGATATTTGATCAAATAACACTATTAGAAGTGCTTTGAATGTTAAACGTATAAAATCCTTAATGACGAAAATGCGACCTTAAGTTTCGATTTCTCCTACCACTCAAAAGTAAAAAAGTAGAAATTTTCCATAAAAATAGTAACTTCAAAAACATGTAATCTATAAAAGTAAATTTATTAATAAGTAAACAGTTGTTTCATTGATATTGAATTAATTATAACGTCATCAAATAGTTGAAATAATATTGACTTGTAAACAATAATCTTTTGTAGTGCATATCTAAAAAATTTAGCTAATGTAATCATTTAACTTTTTCGTATTTTGATATTGATAAATCTATTAGTTGGAACGTAAATCACGTTTCAAATTTTTAAAGTGTTATTTTGACATATGTATTATACTAGTATGTGACATAGTAACATAGTAACATAGATATCTGCTTTTTATTTAATTGTAATATTTCATTGTCTTGATTTCCCAAAATTTAACTCTAGCTATTTCTTTCTGCTAGTTGAATTCTATTGAATTCTATAGAATTTAAGTAAATTTACTTGTGTCTGTAAGTATGTACAAATGTCCGAATTTGCATTCAGGATTATTCGCCTGGACCTTTTCGAGTACTAAAAACGATATAAAACTGAAAAATAATAATATATAAAAATAAAATTAAGAAATTATAATATTTACTATTTTAAGAAGTTAATAGTGTACACCCCTATGAGTTGGACTATAAAACCACGTGTTTGAAGATGTTTCGATTTTGTTGGAAAACTTTGAATGTTAGTATCTTGAAAATTTGAGTTAAAATCTTTCGCTTTATGATTTTCTAAACACTGTTCTAAACACAGAATTGGCCAATAATATTTTTCGAATATAGAACATGATAAAATATACTTTTATTATTAAATAATATACAGTTGAATAAGTTTATTATTTCGAGAATTCTAGTTTCAATTCTATGTAAATCAATCACAAATAAAACAACTTACTTACACTTTATTGTAAAATAGTGGAACATATTTTCCATAAATATTTGCTTTGGGAAATATTTGTTTACAATCTATACTTTACAATTTGTACTCGTTTTCTAAAGAAAAGTACAATATGTACTATATATTTTGTATAATAGTTTTAAAATTTGAATTGCCTTAGATTCTAAGCCAGAAAAAATTACCACCATAAGAAACTTATTTAAAAAAACAGAACCAACTTTTTTTTTTAATGGACAAAAAAGTAATAAATAATTTTTAATTTAATAAATTCTGCTACAAATAATTTCCTTGTTTCCAATTACCATTTGAAGTCGGCGGTAACGAATGTATATTTGTACTATATATTTTGTATAATAGTTTTAAAATTTGAATTGCCTTAGATTCTAAGCCAGAAAAAATTACCACCATAAGAAACTTATTTAAAAAAACAGAACCAACTTTTTTTTTTTAATGGACAAAAAAGTAATAAATAATTTTTAATTTAATAAATTCTGCTACAAATAATTTCCTGGTTTCCAATTACCATTTGAAGTCGGCGGTAACGAATGTATATTTGCTCCCTTTGCTCCCAGTTTCAAATGGTAATTGGTCGCAATAATATTATTTGTATGGGTATTTAATTATTTTGAATTATTTTTGTTTTTATTTCTTTTTTTTTTTTTCAAGTCTAAGTTTCTTGAAAGACTTTTATTTTCAAGCGTACAAAAATTGACACAGTAAAACACTATTTTTAGCCAATTTCTATCCTATTTACCCTCGACGTGAAAATGTAATTTTTGATTAATTGCATCGTTTTCGAGATACTATGAAAATATTACTATTTGGGCAAGACTTGTAGTTTTGGGACGTGGACGTGGAAGAATTGCCAACACCTTATTTTATAGATTATTATAAAATTATGATGTTTCGAAAATATTATAAATACTCGAAACAAACAATGCAAAATTTTTAAGTAGAAGAAATGTCTGGACTATAAAATGCTAAAAGAGTGAAGTAAATTTATACATCAAATAAAATTAACGCACGTAACGTAACGTATAAAGTAACGTACAACGTGTGTAACTTAGACTACTGCCAAACCGTTTTAAATAACGTAACAGAAGATAAATTATTAGCAGTATATGGTCAGAAAATATACTTTTACGGAAAATTGTCGATTTTTCCTTAATTACATGGTGTAAGTAATCACTCCCGTAAGGGGGTGGGATTATTAGTGTATACATAATATTTGGTTTGCTATTTGTGGCTAAACTTGCAACTATAAAAGCGTAAAAGTTGTAGATAAACAAAAAGTTGTAATCGTAAAACTTGTAGAAATTATCAAGAAAAACGCTAAAAACAGTTGTTTTTTTTTTATCGCAAAAAATTGTATATTTTGTATAAAAATTGGTGGAAATGACCTATTATGTTTAAAACAAGCCCAAAAATTAGTTTTTTTGTTTTAAAAAATAAAATATTTCAATTTCGATGTTTTATGAAAACAATTAAAAAAACCATAATTTAAAACCAAGAAAATGGTTTTTTTTGCATTTATCGATAACTTTGTGCTTATGGTCAATAATGTCCAGAAACTAAGTTTCAGATTTTTTTATTGTCTACAAATTTTACTCCTAGCATTTTTCGATTAAACTATGGATCTTAGTTTAGCCGCAAATGGCATATGACGATTATTTCGTGTATAATAACATAACCACCCCCTTCGTGACTTTTAGGGAGTTAGATTTTTCCTTAATAACTTACACCAATAACTTTTACTACGTTTTCCGACCATTTGTATACTATTAATAATTTTTTAACATAATTGGCTCTGGTCTAAATGGACAAGTATCAAAAACAAAAAATAATTATTTACGAGTGAAGATAACAACATACAGATTTATTTGTTTATCTAAACAACTCGGCATACGATTGGTATCAATGTTTAGGGTATTTTTAATTAGTATTTCATTAGTATTGAATAATTTTTTGAGCTTGATAATGCCCTAAAAGTAAAAAAGAGTCGTTTCCAATCAATAAATGCTTAAATTTATTTGACATCATTCCAATTACCCCATGATTTGATTATTAAATATCCAATCTATTTAGTTATAAATTCATGTATAATAATAATACTGCGAAAGTTTTAAGAAACAATGTTTCAAACAAAAGTGGTTTGTTTAAAAAACAAATATTTTTCACGATTAAATTTGTATTTTATCTCTTTATTTTAGAATCCAGGGGACCAATTTTGCTCATTAATGGGGGGGGGGTGCAAATGAAAATGGGCTAATAATTGATTCTATATATACCTATACCTTTTGTTTGTGCGGTCAATATTAATTAGCGTTATAAACTTTAGACTAAAATTAATCTACTCTAGACTAAAATTAATATATTACGTATGTTGAAGTGTAATAAAAAGTGATATAATAAAGCAATAACAATAGTCATTTTTTTTTAAATAAATAGTCCTTTGTCAAGAAAATTGGTTCATTTAAGACACACAAATTTTTAAATGTGCTTGAATATCAAGATCGAAGAAGTGTTATATATAGTATTTATTATACTGTCGTATGATTAAGATTTTACTTTCAAATTTTAGTATAATTTTGAGAAACTACTTTTACTTATAAAATTTGATTACATACACTCAGACACTGGCACATATAAAATACATAAATATATCGTCAGTAATTTAAATTGTTTTAATTAGCAAAATATTTTGGTATAAATATTAATTGTTATTTGCTTATTAATAAATTAATCCAGGCGAAGATAAGACGTTTATTGGACAACTATATGACTCTATTAGTATAATAACATTATATATGTTTCCTATGGCAACAGTACTTACAGAAGAAGTAGAAGTGAATCAAATGTATAAGCGTGGCAATCAAAAATATACTACTTATTTTTCGCAGAAATACATAACAACTCATGTTAGAAAACATAACAATATTATATTCATATCAATCTTATTCATATTACAAATATCTATAGCAAATTGTTTTTTGCCTAATATATTGTTGGATTTCTCCTTGGTAATTGCGTTCTCTGACGTTTTCTGCCAGAATATGTCCAACTTTATATTAGCAGTTGCTATCACCAGGGCAGTTGATAAGTTCTAACTAGACTAATAGTATATTGAACTAGTTCTAATTAGACTACTAGTATATTGAACTGTGTAGGGATATTACTATTGTGAATGTTCCTTTAACTAACTAGGCTACTAGTATATAAGCACCTTTAATTAACTAGACTGCTAGTATATTTTATTGATAATGTCGTTAGAAGATATTACAGTATATTCACTTATTAACTAGGCTACTAGTATAATTTGATAATTAATAATTGATGAGATCTTACTTGAATTCTTAGTTGAAATAATAACGTTTATTTTACACTTTTAATTATTACTTTATTCAACAATCAATAGTTAAGAAATTTTACAATAATGTAATAAAAGAATGTTACTTAATTACTTGTAAATTAGATCTGATTTTAGATTCACGGGTCGATCGCTTATGTATAAATTTACTGCAATACAGAAACTTTTGAGAACGTTCATACGTGATCATTAAGTAATTGCATATATGGTAATAAAATAAATATAAAATAGTTTATTCAAAAAATGACACAATGTATACCAACCATAGGCTAAGTTAAAAAACCAATAGAAGTTCTTATAAATTCAGACTATACATATAATAAAAAATTATATGTACTGAAAACCCTCAGTTCTTTATTTCAGTCCTTTTGTTGAATCATACTATATATATTATCATGTCTACTATTGAATTATTCGCATTCAATTCACCATAGAGAACTGTTTTACTTATTTATATTTACATATATAGACCTTGTTGCATTCCATTTCTTAGTTCCCAAATAAATATTGTAAATAAATAGACAAATAATGGAATTTATAATATTGTTATGAGAATATACGAGCTGAAGGATATTTTACATTATAGGTCATATATTTTTAAGCCATATCACTATAGGCAGTGTGAAAATAAACCTAATAGCCCATAGATACATATCCGTAAGCACTACAGTATGAGATGTTGATGTATTCACTAACTATAATTTACCTTTTATGTGATGTTTAAAAAAAGGTCAAAAATGTCTGACGTTTGAAAAATGGTGAAAAATTATAATAATAACAATAATACTTTATAAATGGTCTATGATAAGGAGAAAGTGAAATGAAAGGGACAGGTTCAGAATGGGACAAGTTAAATTTAGCGCCTTTGGAACTCAGTTGTAGATTTTTTTATATCTTATGGCAACACTTACTCATAGATAAATAATCTATATATATAAAAATCAATTGCTGTTCGTTAGTCTCGCTAAAACTCGAGAATGGCTGGACCGATTTTGCTAATTTTGATCTTCAAATATTTGTGGAAATTCAGGGAAGGTTTAAACGGTCAGAAACATAAATAATAAGTAACGGAAAATACTATAAACGACAATTTAATTTTCGTATACAAAATGTTCCTAGCTGTGAAACATCGTTTTTTTTCTCACATGTTACAAAACCTATTAGCATCATTTCCATAGAAACCAAAATGTAAATTTGAAATTCAAAATAAAACTTCTTTATCTCTTCTCACTAGCAGTATGTTGAACTGTCAACTATATAAAGTGTGTATATATCGCATTGTTCAACTATTACCGGAATCATTCGTGGTTCAAGAGTTCCATATATCTTTCATCAAGTGTATGAGTACCACAGCACAAATTATCGGGTGAACGCGGCACCGGGTGTACCCTACCATATACCAGGTAGATATCGGGTGCATATAATGTACCGTATAGAATTGCATTCGCATGTAATCGATGTAATATCATTTAATAAAATGGAAAAATTAACACAACAACCAATGAACCGGGCGGATCTGCTTTAAAATATAAATTAATATCATTATTTATTCTGATTTGCCTTAGCTTTTCATTATTTAGAAAAGAGTGTTGAGAATATGTTGTTATACTTAGAAAATGTTGATGTTGATTAGAAATATATGGCAAAAAGACGTTTGCCGGGCCAGCTAGTATTGATATAAATATCATAGGGTTTTCAAAACAAACAAAACGATGACCACTGATTAAAGTATTTCGTGCTTAAAAGTATTTTATTGGTTATTTTACAAGTTCGTTTTATTTATAGTTTTAACAATTTTTGAAGGTTATGGTACAGGGAGAGCGTTTGTTTATCTACCTTAAACGTGAGTATATAATTTTACGAAAATTATAACAAAATATGTTTCGTTTTTTTGAGGTTATTTGTAATATAGTATATAAGTTTTGTTTGGGACAACTAAATAAGTCTTGAATATGAACCCCTTCCATGCGTTGTCTCGTTCATGAAATATTGATTTTATTTCGTTCGAATGTGATTCCATAATAATGTGAGCTTTATTAGTAAATATTCTAATTGTTTTTGGGCAGATATAAAAAAACTCAAAAATTTTATTAATACTAGTGATTAAAAATAGTTCAAGATTAATATTCAATCATACGTCGATTATCTAAATAATTAACTCAGTTAGTTGTTATCTTTACTTTGTTTACTTTTAGATCTTTTTTCATTTTTAAATAATATTTTAATGTAATATTGAGGAGCAGTTAGATGGATATTAACTATGTATTTAGGATATTATATACAAAGTGGCAAGAACTGGTACCATGGACACCTATATCAAATTTTTGTACAATCTTCAATATGTTTAAGCATCAAAAACTTCTTAATTTTAATATAATTTAAAATAATTTATCGTAATAAAATTTCAATCAAGAATACCGGTGAATACATTGTTTTTAATATTGTATTAATTTCCTTAATATTAAAATTGGATACCATGTATAAGTCAGAATTAATTGGCCGAATGAAGAGAGGTCTGGGATATCACGAGATGATTTTCCTTTCGGATGTCAATATCTAGGTATGTATCTCTATATCTATATCTGTCTATATCTAGGTATGTATGTATCTAATATGAATCTCTGTAACTTTCGAACAAATTATTAACAAATTTTGCAAACATCTTTATAATACCGGGGTAATTTACATTTTGTTCCTTTAACAAACCAGTAAGTATTTTCAGTAAGTATTGGCTTTTTGTTTGATTTCGATGAATTTTAGTAGATATGTTTGTCATATTCAGGAAATGACTGTATAATTTTGGGGAAAATTGTTAAAATAAGTTTTATCAATACATACTAGAAAGATGTGGCAATTTTTGTGAAATAAAATAACATAAGTATATTGCATCTTCTTCTCAATTACGGAAAATTTCCAAAAATACCAATTTTTTTCTATGCAAGCTGTAAAGACGAGATGTTTTACAACCGATGTAAAATGAATTGATTTCAATCAAGTAAGAGAGGTTTCAAAGCGGAGAGAGCTACACGTATATATTCCAACAAGGCAAAATAATAACTAATGGAGGTTAATTGATTCTCAGTATCAATATTTAAATTGTTTATTATTATATACATTGTTCAATAATTAATACATGTATAAAATATTACATCAAAAGTCTCTATGTTTTAAGGTGATGATTTTACATACTGTTTGCCTGTTTCTATGTATGTTTCCGATGTAACTTTTTGTAATAATAAATTTTTTAAACTATCGTTGTCCTTGCATACAGTTATGTTTAACTTTGAAAAATTAATATTGAAATTTAGGTTACAAATAAGTCAATTAGATATATTTTAAATACGTGGATTTTGTTTTCTTCGAAGCTTATACAAAAAGACATATATATTCATATATGTTTGTTTTTTCAAAACAAATAACTTCATAATTTCAGGTGCAATTTAGCAAAATACATGTATACTTATTAATGATAGTACATATTAATGATTACCTATATAGACTGCATATTTAGAATATTTTATTAATGATTATGATTAAAAATATTTAACACATTGATACTAATTTCGAGTATCTAACTAATTAACACTGTTAGATGTTATCTTCACTTATTTTACTGAAAATTAGAAGAAGAAAACGATAATACTGCAAAATTAACTTTGAAGGGCAATATCTCAGTAAACGATGATCGTACTGAAATTGAAATGTAGTGAATTTTTTCATTGATTCTACACCTAATTTTTCTTACTATATTCATTCAACTAGAAAAACGTAATTTTTCAAAAATTTTTAGCTTTGTTTCCGGAATATTTTGTGTACAAAAAAAAAGGATAATTAATTTTTAAAAAGTTGTATTCCTATAGAAAATTTAATTCCCTACAAAGAATGCTCTTATCTAAAATCTCAATTTTTGAGTTATATTCCACATATTTTGAAATAACTTAATGAGACTCATTATAGACAAAGCCTTAAAAACACACACCTGAAAATGTGGGAAATTGATTTTTTGATATTTAGGTGTCAAACTAATATTATAAACAATAAAAATGCGCAAGCGCAAATGTTCCTTTCTAAAACCTATTTTAATAGTCAATCTTGTTCGTGAGTACCCTCTCTTTTTGTCCTATGATATTGTCTTATGATTTAATTTGAACTAATTAATATCCGTATCTAGTAGTTGAAAATTTGGCAAAATATATTTTTGTAAATTTATTTCAAAGTTCACTGAAATGGAGATATCGTTTTAATTATATAAAGAACGCCACGTGTATTGAAATATATAATTTTGGAAAATAACTCATATACTCATACATTGTAACAAATTAGAAATGATTCCTGAAATTTTCCATGTAATAAATTCGAGATGTGAAAGCGTATATCCATGTATGTATTATTAGCGTTTGTTTATTATTATTATTATATGTATTTAATTAATATATTCAATTTTAACCTCAAAACCATATACATTGATCCAACCAATTTTAAATATTATATAATACACTACAACTATACACGACTACACAATTTGTTAAGCTACTTGTATTATTGTTTGGTATTTATTACATATTTGTTATTACATTTTTTATATCAAAAGTCCGAATGATAGAACAATTTTTATTAATGATACAAACCATGAAATTATATTCGCTTAAACTATTGTAAGTTTATGATAATTATGGTGCTGAAGTCATAGTTTCAGAGTATTCTAAATTTTGAAGATACGATTACCATGTTAATTAACGTGTGTAAATACGTGTAGTGTAGTGCTAGCCTTTACAAACAATTCAAACAGTTCACACATATTTCCTGCTCTAGACTATCAGAAAAAAATTATGACTAACTTTTCTACAAGCTTACTTCTCTGACCAAACATGGGATCCATAATATTTTTTTTAATATTGTAGCAGAACAACTATCCTAAGGTCATACTTAATAGCTTAATTTAAAAAAAAAAAAAAAAAAAAACAGAATGAAAAATAGTTATGACGTTTAGTTCAATAAAATTATCTACACGCGATGACCAAACAAAGCATTTTGATTAAAGCAAATGAAAGATTACAAAACCTTTTACTTATCTGTGTTCGGTACTTGTATTAGTTAAGCCAAATAACGTAAAATTATTCCTTCAAAAGATTTTATTCATTTCCAAAATTTGATATAATTTTAAATACATTTTAGAATACTTTTTTCTATTTATATAAGTAAATAGTTTTGTAAAACTAGTGACGTGAAAGTGACAAATATCTGTTCCTCGCATGCTCGGTGTACTATTTGTTTCTATTGGAATAGCTACGTTATAACTCGCATGTTTCACTTGACGTCACTTCTGTGAAAATTGGCTCTTAGTTATGGCCATAATATTTGCGTCAAGCTTTTAAATTTCTTTGAATTTTTACACTGTGTACCAAAGTCTACAGAATTACACATAATTGCTACATAGAATGGTTTTTAAATGAGAATAGAATATTTCAATTTAATTCACTCGTTTTTTACGAATTTTCGGACTACATTTCAACAACATAGAATACTATAATGGTTAATAATCTCATATATGCCACTAAACTGTTGCTCAACGTTGCATTGTTTTTTAAGAGATAGGTCGTTGGTTTGTCGATGCACATGTGTGTGGTATACATATTCCACTCGACCGATCGACTCGACTGTTGGTTGGTTGTCACTGAACATGACACCTTATACCCGGCATGGTAACAGCAGGCTTTGTTATTTTAAAATAAAACGATGCCATTTGTTGATTGTTCAATTTTTATATCTAGTAAAAAATGTAATAACAAATATAAAATTGATACATACTTTATTATAAGATTCTCGTGTGATATATGAATTGAAATCTCCAATATAAATTATTTATTGATGTTTCGACTTAAAATATATAATTAAAAACTAATACGAAAAAAATTTCAGCAAAGATTGTTGCGTTTCAGTAAAATTGTATTACTGGAATACTCACTTATGTTAGTGCCGACGGTATATCTTACGATCGTATCATGTTTTTGGATGTATATTGAAGATGGTCATATATTGCCAACATTTGACAGTCATCAAGTTATAAAAATTATCCAATATCATTAGTTTTTATAGCCCGCATGTATTATACTAAAAAGATATTATCACTTGATAATATTGAAGATAATAAAATTATTATATGAGTGTATATAATGAATATTTTTTTACTTATATGGTTTAAAACTTTATTTTGGTCGATTTTCCTCATTCACAAACTTGATCTTACTTTTAAGGTCTAGAATACACCACCAAAATTTCATCTGTCTATGTATTTTCATCTACTTTGATTGTTATTTTACTACTTACTTAGGAAAGCGGGGCTTTTCCATGATATAGATAGAAATGATCAGAACAAAGAGGAGAAGACAATGTTTTCTTTTGAATCCCCAATATTTTATATAATCAAGGAATGTGAGTTATTTTGTTTGTTTCTAAATGAGGGCCGTATCTCGAGCTACCTACCAGTTTCTGATATACCCGTGAAAGAACACTCAAATAAACCAGTTTTATATTATAATTTTTTATTTTATTTCACAAACATATTAAGAAATTCAGCTAAGAATGTAACAAATGCAAAAACACAACGGCTGAATAAGAAACATTGAGTATATATATATATATATATATATATATATATATATATATATATATATATATATATATATATATATATATATATATATATATATATATATATATATATATATATATATATATATATATATATATATATATATATATATATATATATATATATATATATATATATATATATATATATATATATAATTATAATATAGTTTTTTGAAATGAGATAATATGATTATATTCTTATTGTTGACTTTGAAAAAAATAAGAAATTAAAACTTTTTAATGCAATAATAATTTCTAGAAAATTGTGTAGGATTAATTTGAGAAATATTATAAAATATCTCTCTCTCTCTCTGTCTATATATATATATATATATATATATATATATATAAGTTATATATATTATGAATGATGAATTACATTGTAAAAGTTTCAATATTTTAGTTTTAAAACTAATTAAAATAATTAAAAATTTGTACTGTAATAAACTAAATAGATACATACTATTTTAAAATAAAAATTAGATGTTTTCTTTACAAATTATTATACAGGAAAACTCGGTCAACCAATATAGGAAGTACATAATGGTTCAGTAAAAGTTTATACATAATAATTCACATATATATCGAGAGCCGATATTATACAATAATTATGAATCAAATTCACTAGTTAACGTATGCATTTACTAGTTAAAACATGGTTCTGTTTTGTAAAGTTATAATAAGTTCAAATATTTATACTAAAGTATACCCAGTGTATTTTATGTTATTCAGTCTGTAAAATCAGATATTTCAATTCGCGATGAATTTAATGCCACATAGATTAATTTCTATTCTAAAATCTGCTTCACAATAGACTCTGTTTTTTAACTGATATAATGTCAAGATAGGAGTTTTCTATTTTTTAGCATAAGGTCCTATACGTTTGGATCTTTTTTTTCTCTTTTGAAGATCCGTAAATCATTATCTATTATTTGAAAGTTAATGATCAAGTGACTGCTGTGAAATTTTAATTTTAAAATGATGGAACTAATAAGGTCAACTTTGTTTTAAAAGTGATTATTTTTTTCTAATTAAAAGGCCATTAAAGCCCAAAACTACACAAAAGTGTGGATTCAACATGAATATTGCTCTCGAATATAGATATTTATTTAAGAATTTTTTTTTAAATAAAGAACTATTTTCACTCTCAATTAAAAAAAAAGATAAAATTTTCTGTTTTACTTCGTAAGTTATTTGAATGTTCAATCTTTAGAGGAGGCACAATTTTTTGCCACTTTAACGAATTGGTAACTTTTAATAGATATAAATTTTTATACAGTTAATAAAATAAATGGAACGTTATCTAATATACCCTATAAGAATTTTCATACGTTTAATATTTTTTTCTAATTCAATGTTTCTAATTCAAAGACACTTTTGTTTCAACCATATTTATAACAAGCTTAGGTTAAATTAGAACGCCTCAGTAGAGTATTACGATTATTTAAAGCTTTTATTCAATTTGCAATATATGTTTGTTAGTGTTGGATCTTGCAACTCAATTTTGAACCAGATATGATCTTAAATTTTTTTTACAAGTTCCGTTTGGATGACAATTTATAGTTAACTGTGTGACGTTATTCTAAATCAAACATGGCAGTACTCTCAAGACAGCTGACTAGTTATTTTTAATACACTCCTATAATATGGGTAACAATTGAAAGTAATTTCTGAAACTTAAATAAAAAGTAAATTCTTGAAACTCAATTTTGATGAAGATATAACATATCTTCAACCAATTGAACTTAAATTTTGTATACACATTCATTTTGGATGACACTGCATGTTTAACTGTGAGACGTCATTCTAAAGATGGCCAATTAGTTATTTTTAATATACTCCTACAATGTCGATTTTAAAAGAAAGAGAATACTAGAATTAACTCGAAAAATAAATTGACGTTACTCTAAATCAAAAATTTTAAAACTGAGTCGTTTTCTTTTTCAGAATACGTTGTATTCTTAATAGTCTGTACAAGCGTCAAATTGACAGAAACTAAAATTATTTTGTTTTATTATTAATTATGAAAATTATGTTGTATGAAAATGGTAAAAAATAGCATTTAAATGCAAGCGAACAACGGATTTTATATTTTACGCATTATGGACAATATTATTTTTAGAATGAACATTTTACAGTCCTAGATAAATAAATCGTTTCAGATTGTTATATAAACTATAAATAACCCATGCATAAATTTTTAGATATGATATGCTGATGAGCACAGGGACCTTATGGCTTTGAGATACTGAAATTTGTGGATATTGATAATTATTAAACAGATCACGACCTTATATTTTGCTTACTTTACATATATTTTAACTGCTCAAATAATGAGAACAAAAAAAGAATTTGTCATTAATTTTTTATTAACTAATTGTCAACTATTTTTTTTTTTTTTTTTTGTATCGTAAAATGTTTTAGTCATTGTCATTTTGAGGATTTTCTGACTAAGATATTGTGTTCTCTCTGTTGACTGGGGTACCATGAGTAGTACGTAAAGATCACATAATAAATATATGAACTAGTGAAATGCCAATTATTTTAACTTATTCATTTTTAACTTATTCACAATTTAAAAGAAAAATCTATGGAATCCTGAAACAAAGTTTTAAATAAACTACACAAAACTAAGTTACTACTAGTTAAAAGCAAGTATTTAAAAAAAACAAAACAAAAAAACTATTTTAGTACACATACAGAGATTTCTGTACATAACATTTTATAACGTATGGAAAAAATCTGGTGTAAGCGCCACAACTTCTATATACGTAAATATTAAATATTATACGTAAATATAAAATATTTTGCTCTGAATTAAAATATGAAAAATAAATTGTTAAAATTGGGCTTCGATCAATTTTTCAAAATAATATTATTTTGAATTGGAACGAACCCTCTTAGAGAATGTTGATGGCAAGGAATTGTCTTAGGAATTGAGTCTTAGGCAGTGAAAGACAGGGTTTTGATAGTTAATCATGCTAGTGTGGAGTATGAGTAAAGTGATATTGTTCTCAGTGTTCTCTCCCTCAATATTTTTTATGTTAAATCGATTAGTCTACTAAAAATACATTAAATATGAAAATCATAGGAATTTTTCCCTAACTTCATTTCGTATTGCAAGGCTATGAAGAAAAAACGCTACTTGTCTGACATATAGACCTTAAACTGAAAATGTGTCAAAATTTTCAAAAAAAGTGTTCAAAAAACAAAGTTTCACGCAAAATTTTTGTCCGTAAACTTCAAACTTGTGTTCGGTGACTCAAAAAAATATTAAGGATGAGAAAATCAAAACTCTAGCAAAAACTTTCCTCTGAACCCTAATTTTTTCTTATATATTCAGCCAATTATATAGTGGCGTAACGATTAGTCGTCTGGAAAAACAATAAAGATGACAAATTAAGTAAATCTACTTTAATTTTGTATAGAATGGGCTTGCTGAAAAAGAGCTTCTCTGAAATATACGCCAAAATATGAAAAATGGTCGAAACTTGCTCAAATGATGCCAAGAGAACAAAGTTCCCGATATAACTTTTGCTCGTAGGATTCAAATTCATGTTCAGTGACCCAAAACTTATCAAGGGATAAAAAATAAAAAATTTAGCAAAACTTTCTTCTGAGAATCCGAATATATCTAGCCTATCTATAAAGACGGGACTTTATACATTTGATGTGAACTATAATAATCACAAGTTATATGGAAAAGTTCTTTGGTTTCATTTGAGTGTAGTGCACTGCTCACCTAACAGAGATACTAATAAAATTTGTGTGGGTATATAAATATACTTACGAGGACCGATGCTAAATATTAAACCGTATATAGAGGTAAAAAACAGTTGTGTGGAAAAAAAGAACCGAAAGCTTTACATCTACAATTTTTAACTACACCTTAAAAATATAGGTATACATTTATATATATAAAAATATTGTGTAGAGAGGTACATACCTACTTTACAAGCTTTCATTAATTACACTCTTGTAACACTTATTCAATGGTTACTTTAGTTTGCACATGCATTCGTATACCACCGGCCGACCAACTGACTACCTTGATAGCAAAAAAAAATCTACAACAATTGACCTACTTATTATCATAAAAACATCCTCAAAAGTTCTCTTTACTTAATACAGGCTGGCGTCAAATTCAGACTATAAGTATAGAAGATAATTCAATTTGACGGAAGTAGAATTTTTTTTAAATAGAAAAATTCTTAAGTTGAAATGTATTAAAGTAGAATGTTTTTATATTGAATCTCATTGTTTGGACTTTTTTAAATAAGCATTCGTAAAATAATATAAATATCCAGTCTATAAAGTTATATTATATGTATACATGTATAAAAATAATGTGTATTGTTGTTACCTATATGTGCTAAAATTGTGGAGAACTCAAGAATTTTAAGAAAAAATGTTTCAAATTAAAGTTGTTTGTTTCAAAAAAATAAACATTTTTTATATTTAATCTTGATCCATTGAATCCAATGATCCGATTTTGCTCATTCACGAACTTAAACTCACTGTTTATGAATAAAATTCGTTACCAAAATTTAAGCTCGCTATATATTTTTGTTTCGAGTTATCGTGATCACTGACGGACAGAAGGACAATCGGAAATAGACTAATAAGGAGTTTCTATGAACACATGTACCTTAATTATATTTGTGCGTTCAATATTAGGTAGCATTACAAAACTTAAAAAAAATTAAAAGGTGTACCAGAAAGCACTATTCAATGGAGTAAAAATTAATTAGTAATTGATTTTGCAAACCTAATATCGCGGTATGCAAAATTATCACATCTTCATTTAACTTGATATCATACAAAATAAGTTGTAATACAAATTACAACTTAAACTAAGTTGTAATACCATAATAAAGTTACGTTTAAATGTAATACGAGTGCTAAACATCCAATAAAATGCTTGAGAGCATTCGTACTTAAATTCGGTTTTTGAATTATAATCGATTCGAAAGTTGTTACAAAGGCCCTTTTAAGATTTAACAAAATCTTTCCATTTGGGCGTCATTATTAGTTACCACAATATACAAATCAAACTAAAAAAATTATTATTTATTTCGATTATTTGACATGCTTTGATTTGGTCGTATTATTTTCATATTTCAATTTATTCATGTGTTTTGAAAAATTTTCTGGCATGATTTTTACATTTCAAGCAAGGTAGCAGTATATAAATGGACGGAAAATGTGGTTAATGGTGTAAGTAATTATGCAAAAATCCCAGTCTCAGAAAGGGGTAAAAGTCCCAGAAGGGGTAGGATGGTAGAATATACGTTATATTCGATTTTGACATTTGCTAAGCAATGCATCACATCTGAAAAAGTTCTAGAGAATGAAAAACATTCTGCCTAGACAATATTGACCATAACCTCAAAATTATTGAGAGAAATGCAAACAAACGTTTTTTTATATTTTTATTTAAAACTATCGCAAAACTTTGTATGTTTTCATAAAAATAAGTGAAAATTTTTTTCTTGTGTTTAAAAAAAGCTCAAATATTTTATAGCAAATTATTTAATTTTCGATGTTTTATGAAAAAAATTTATAAAGAAGACCTAATTTTCAATCGAGAAATTTCATGTAAACAAATGGCTGAAATAAATAATGAAGTCATTAAAATCATGAATTGATTTAAAAGATGTGTCACAACTTCTAATTGTTAATCGTTAAGTTTAATAACAAAGTAATTCATTTTACAAATGTTACGAAATACAATTCATAATTATTGTAATTTTAATAACCACTAAATAATAATGTTTATAGATAGTATTATTATTATAAACTCTTTTAGTATCCATATGTTTAAAATTGTACTATTTATTTATATTAACTCATGCCTATCAGTATTATTTATACAATCAAAATAAAATTTATTTCATATGTGTCTGGTTTCGAAACATTTTGCAAAATTATCCGTTTCAATTATATGTATTTTGTATAAAAAAATAAAAAGAACATTGACTACTGAAAAACAAAAAACGAATGAATAATTTTTAAGCCTGGAAAATATAATTATGCAATTTAAGAATGGTCACAGAATTTTATTTCCCATGTTACCACTTATCACAATCTAGTTAGAAAATGCTGGGTATGGTAAATAATTCTTTTAACACGATAATTTTTATACCCACTTGCAAGTTTTCATGATATGAGCATATAAAGCAAGGATGCACTAATTAATTTCTAATTAAGTAACGATTTTTTTTATGTGTTTAAATGTGTTTTTATGTAGTTTTTTTTATTATTGAAGAAACCATAGAGATATTAAGAATTACCGAATGAATTTAGTGTATAAAATTTTAAAAATCATGTAATGAATGCCATTTAATTTATTTATATATAAAAATGATTTACGAATAAAACATTAATTCGAATATTTTTAACATCAATTTATTTCAAGCATCAGATAAAAAAAATCAAATTTCAATTTCAAAACAATAAAAACAATGTATTATATAAGTTTTAAACAGGAAATTTTATTTGTTGCCTATGGAGTGCAAAGTTTTTAATTTGCACAAAAATCCATCAACAAAACATTTTAATAAAACATGTCTCTAATAAATAACACAATAAAAAGTTTCAAGCCGAAACCATTTTTATAGTTAATAAAAATACTTTTTTATAACAGAGATCTTCTCCTAAGAGTGTATATAAAATTTATTTTTATAACCAAATACCGTATAGTAAAAACTATGTTCCAAATTTTCACACAACATAATATAAAAGAAACAACATTTCATAGTACGTTTATTTACAAAACCAATAACTTTCTGATAAATTTATTATTTTAGGTTTTTTACTTAATCACTTCTAAATGTCTACACAAACTTTTTTAATGCAGTTATAACTCTAACCAGAAATATATCAACAAATCAGGCAATTTGCAATCCTAACACCAATATGCTCGATTATATAAATTTGAAGTAGTTTACGGTTTTGACAGTTGGTTTTTAAAGGTATTTAGTTCTTAATGAAGTAAAATAGAATAATTAGTAAAGAAGAATTTTAGAAGTGGGCGAATGATTTTAAGTTAATTAACAATCTTAGCCCACAGAACAATAATTTTTTTCCTATTAGCTAGTTTAGAAATCTTAAATTCTCATGAATTTATACCGCCTATAGTTATAGAAGAGTGAATCTCAATAAAAAATTCTAGAATACCTTTGATTTACAATATAACATTCATGTTATAAAAAATATAATTAGAATAAAAAAATTATTTTATTTTATTATACGGGTTGACATTTGTTATTTTATTTTATTATTGAAGTTGACGGTTGCGAAATCGTTATTTTATTTATTGAAATTTGACACAAGTTTTAATACCATTAAAAATGAAACTTGAATTGATATCATTTGAAATGGATAAAGTTAGACGCCTAATCATATTTTAATAGAAATACAATGATGTATGATATGTAAAATTTAGCAGAACAAATGCAGGCATATTAAATAGTAAACATACCATATTTTTTTTTCGATTTTCGGTATGTCAAAACGAATCTACTTTGGAAAAGTAATAGTTATTAGGCGATAAAAATTATATCAATATTCTTCAATTTGTAGAAATCAAATATTCATTTCGTTAAAATTTTTTGATTAAAGCACCAATTTTATTTTACATAATAAATGAACGAAATGCCTCAGAGATACAGTATAGAATAATTTAATTAATAAATATTAATGAAGATTCTATTAAAAATATCCCAAGAATAATATTCATATGGAGAAGCCATATTTTAGGCTATGTTGATCTTTTTAGATATGTTTATATATAAGGCTCGTTTTTGAAACGATGCAGTTCGTTAGATCTTACAAGACTTTAATATTTTAATAACTTAATGATTGGTGTAATGAAATATACAATTCAAATAACTACTTTATGAAATAAATAAAATAATAACGCATTTGTTCGAAGTTGCCCCAAAATATAATTAAATAATTATTTCAATTTTTGTTAATTTTATTTATTTATTTATTTTTTAGGTTTTGTACACAATAATAATAAATTCTATGTGTAGCTTGATATATTTAAGTATCCATGCTTTGATACTCAATTTTGTTAAAATTGTATTTAATAACTGTATTTGAAATGGAATTGTGACGAATCTAAATAAATTATGAAAAATATGAATATATGAATTCAATTAATTTAATCAAAATTTTGTGACGCTTGAAAATATTGAAGGTACCAACAATATTTTGGTATTGGTGATCGTAGAATCACTTTGTACATTCTCATCTGTTGAACACCAGCAAATTTTGACGGCACAAACAAAATTATGTTTTCAAATAATAATTACACAGTCCATTTAGAGACATATGTCGAGTATATGTCTAATTTAAACTCACTTTTAAGAAATAAAACACGCTTGTTTGATGGTCAGATAAGAATGTACAAAGTGATTCTACGATTACCAATACCAAAATATTGTTGGTACCTTCAATATTTTCAATATTATCGTCAAAATTGTGTTTTCATATAAGAACCTCACAGTCCATTTCCACCTGTCATTAAGATAGCTCGAAATCGAAAAGATATAGTAAGCAGAAATTTTAGTGTTATATTTCAGGCCTTTAAAATAAGATTATGAATTCATATGTGATTTTATCTCCACTTATTTTTGAAATAATTACAAATTTTGTTGGAAATATGTTTTTATAAACGAGTTCGATTCGCATCAATTTCATTATTCAAAAATTTTTTTCGTACATTTATATGAAATAAACACTTGATATGCCTGAACAATTTTTTATCATTTTGTCTTTTCAAATATATTAAACACGGCATAAATGAAATAAACGAGAGTATATATAATTTAGTCCAAAATTTGTAATGCTAGAAAACAATGTCATACATAGCTTAGATTCGCCACAATTTCAGCTCAAATTCAGCCTATTAACAGATATACCTATAATTATAATTAGAATATAGTTATATTTATGTATATAGACTGCATATTTAATGTGTTTTATTACTGCTTATGGTTAAAAATAGTTCATATTATGAAACTCAATCATATGTGAGGTATTTAAACAATTAATATTGTAAATTGTTTTCTTCACTCGTTTTCTATATTATTTGCTTCATATTATATAGGAAAAAATTTTGATTGAATGTGATTTCAGTTTAATATTTAGTAAGACGATACAAAATCTTTTTTAAAAACAAACGAAATGTAAAATTTATTTTAAAACAGTAGCTATGGTAAATACATTTATCAAATTGAAAAAAAAAACGGATGTTTTTAAGCTTCTAAGGGTAGGTATTATTCTAAAAGATAGAATCCAAACAAAAATAAAATAACTTTAATAAAAAAAAATTATTATACCATGTCTACTATTTTGTAAATATCTTTTTTACATTTATATGTAGAGATTTGAATTTTTTGTGCAAAAGAAAAAAGAAAAACTTTATTATTGCTCTTACCCTAAATTAATCTTACAAGCCCTAATCAAAACAAGCCCTAATATTTACCCACAAACATAATATTTGCTAGGTATAAATAATTTAAATAAAGCGCTTAAGGCGGTTGGTTCATCCATAGATGTTTTGGATTTTTAATGTTTTTAAGATAAATTATTTGTAGCAATTAAAAAAAAATATGTATCGGTTTTTGAACAAAAAATTTTATATAAAAAAAAAAAAAAATGTATATAATAAAATATACACAGAATTAAAACGATTTATAAAACTAGTGTGCTATGGTCATGACATTGTATTTTATTAGTTTTTTATTGCATTTTTTAAACATATAAATTTTTTCATTGATAATAATTCACCTAGTTATTACAATAAAATTTGTAGTATATTTATTGCCGTGTCATTTGTAAAAGCTTTATTGTTTTAAAAACAGTTTAAAAAACTATTTTACAGTTACTAAGTTACGAAAACAAAACCTTGCAGTTTTTTAGCTGTTAAAAATTTGAATTTTTTTTAAATTTCCTCATGTTTTGTCAATCACATATTAATTTTAAGATAATTTTCTTGTAGATATTCAATGTTGTTTATCATAAAGAATTGAAATAAATTAAAAAAGAAATGATTATTTTTTATTCAACAAATCATTTAGACTTCGTAGCAAATACTCGAATCAACACCAATTCAATGTTTTAACATATATTGAAAATCGGCTATCTAGAAGAAAAGTATACCTCAATCGATAGTGAAATAAATAAAATAACTTTAGCTAAAAATTAAAAAAAATTATATAAAAATAACATGAAATCATGTTTGAACCGATTTCATTAAACAAATATTTGGTAAAATAACTGATTTTTAATTGCAATTAATTTTTTGATATTTGGTACAATAACTGATTTTTAATTGTATTTAATTTTTTTATGTTCAGAATTCTCAGAAAACTACCTATAAACTAAAGAAAAAAAATAGGTAAATACTACTCTAATGTAATTGGATAGAAAAGATTCTTTGAAGTTCTATATTGAAGTTCAGTTTTGTTTGAAAATTTTTTAACTATCGTTTTGTTTTCATATGATGAAAATATATTTTTGTGATTTCCAATTTCTTGTAAACATAAAAAAGGCCGCCAATACAAACATGCGTATAGTAAAATGCAAATAACATTGCAAAAAAATCACAAAATCAGAAAAATGGTTGTTATGAAATATTTTTGATATATTCAGAAAATTTTTCGAAAACGAGTAAATTAATTTAAAAAAAAGAACATTTTTCTGATACCAACGTTAAGTCATAATAAAAAATTTTCAAAAAAATTTGAATAATCCTTGTGAGGATGTGAAATTTGTTGTTGCGGCTTTTTGAATATTTTATTACAAATAATTTACTACTTAAAACGTTCAGTAAAATAGCTTAATTTCTCAGTTAAATTTGTATAAAGTATAAAATATAAAATTAAAAAATTGTAAACAATACTTTTATATACTTGCACACAATATATTATCAAACTATTCGTTTTTTTAATCGAATAAAGAAAAATGTATTGAATTTTATTTAAAGGAATATATTTGAATACCAATTTAATTTTTCGATTTAAAAACCAAAAAATTTTTTAAGTCATAGAAAAAAAAGGTTTAAAACGTTTAAAAATTTTTGAAGAAAATTCAAAAGAATAATTATAATTGAAATAAGGTTGTCATTTTATTGAAACATTAATTAAAAGAGTTTTTTTATAAATGGTAAAACATATTTGTTGTTTTAAATTACAGATGTAAAAATTCAAAGGAGCGTAGGAACAAACATACAGGTATATTTGTTACCTTCATAACAAGCACGATTTCTAATAGGAAAAAAATACACATCATAGAATTTCATTGACCTAGAAAATTCGACCTAAAGTGTTAGTAATTTTAATTAATTATTACTATATAATTTTAACTCCATATATTTTTTATTCAATTAAAAAAAAAAAAACATCATTGAAAAAAATTTTGTATTTACCATTTTTAAAGAAAATCACAGCATCATGAAGTTTTCCGAAAATAATTATAAAAATAAATAAAATTTCTAATCACAAAAACAAATCACATAATTTTTCTAGCACTTAAAAAAAAATTTTTTTTGAGTTAAACACTTCGTAAATTCATAGCCGATACTGAGGATGTTCAATTAGACTCTGGAGTGTATTATGTATATATTATTATGTTTGGTTAATTCGTATGGCATATACAGGAGAGTTATTATGTCCTTATCAGGAACACTGTCGAACCGGGACTGAGCACATGCAGTGTGCTTCTTGTTTGCAATACATATACGTATAAAATGGAGAAACCCAACAGCATCTCGACGCCTGTGCTTATAATCACAAGAGCTATGTTTATACATCTATGTTTGAATATGTACAATGTGTCTTAAAATATTCATGTAAAATGCTGATTTAGACAAAATTTCTACATTGAATGTAATACAATCTATAAAAAGTCCCAAATCAAATGAATGATCACAATGAGTTGAGTTTTTGAGTTTTTTTTTTATTCTTTCCAAGAAATTTTATTCATTTATTTGTGAATACTTCTCCAAATTCTCCAAGTCGACATAATTTTTTGTATAAAATAATTTTGTCTACATAAAATCATAAAACCCAGTGCATTTATTTACTATCCATAAAGAATTTCCTTGAAATTCCAAGAAATTGCTATTAGTATGGAGGATTTATTGCAAAACTCCATAAAGAAATTGAGACGGTTATATACAAACTGGAAATAAAATTTTTGATTATTTTTTCACCTTTCTGAATCAAAGAAAAAGTAATTTCTTCGACGATTTGCTAGAATTATTCAATTTTAACCTTTTAAAAAATTACTACTAACTATACAATCACAAGAGTTAATGCAAAAATATATACTTGAAATGCGATTTTGAACATATTATGTATAATTTAATATGAAATAAATAAGTAAAATATTCATCTTTATATTTTATTACTTTTAATTATAACAGAATTATTATTTTATATTAGTTTGTTTAAATTAAAAATAAAACAAGTAAAGCAAATACCATTGTTTATTGTATAAATACTCAATAAATGGCTAAGTATCAATGTTGCAACTATTAATCATTGTCATAATAATATATTCCAAAAACATAGTCCATATAGTATCAAGTGTTTTTCCCGTTTCTCCCGGGTTTTTGGGAAAAAAAGATGTACCTAACTGTGAAAGCTTACCCAACAGTTTTATACATTGTGTATTTCAAGGTATTTCCATTAAATCATATCCAATTTCCAGTAAATGATTAGAAAATATTTACGCAACCCAATGGATGTGACTTAGATAACACCACTTCAACGACGGATTCAATCATAATAGTATACTACACTGCTATCTATTATGGGACTTATAGACAATTAAGTACGAAAATCTGTTATTTTGCAATAAAAATAATCTAAAAAAGTGGTTCGGAATGTGTTATTTTGCTTAATTTGGGCTGAAATTATGGTCAATTTAGTGAACTAACAGAAAAAAGTTTCAAACAAAAGATGTGTATTTTAAGAAACGAACATTTTTGCATTTGAATTTCTTAAGTGTCTATTATGGTTTAATATATAGGCCATGGACCCATTGTCATACAGAATGAGAGGCATACAAAAATGTTCTAGTTAATTTACCATTCACCCATACAAAACTTTTTGTGTATTTTCAGTGTTTCCAATATTTTTCTGCGTTACAAACATTTAACTAAATTTAATATGCAGTCATATATACATTCATATATCAATGTTCAGTACTAACATAATTGTTGCTATTTCGTCCTGTAAGAGTATAAAATTTCTAAGGCTGTCTTCAGATGATAATATTATGAAGTAATTTAAATTAAAAATAATGTAAGAAGGTAAGATCTCGATGAAAAATAGTGGGTTGTTTTTCTTTAAGCACATTGTATCTATGTACACATAAAATAAAACATGGAATGTTGTAGTATTTTACGTGACGGCGGACAGTGTGCCGCGTCCATTTGACACTGACAAAGCTTCATACTCTATACCTTACTATATGGTGTTATGATGAGAGCTATATTATAGTGCACAACACCATTCTTTATGTATTTATCTTCGGCCAAAAAAAATATTAGGTATACGCAGGTATGAAAAAAAATACATACTAATTTTTACATTTATATAATTTTATGATATGATTGTAGAAATATTTAATTTCTGATGTTAAAATTTATATTTTTCATATAAAAAAAAATTATTCTTTTCACCCCGAATAATAAAACCAGCTTATGGTACATATCTTTACTTTAAAAGATAACAACAATGATGCAACAGCACATATTGGGTAATAAGCCAATCATTTATTAACTCTTTTTTTACACAATTGTTACACAAATCATTATTCCAAAAATTTTATAATAATTGCTAAATTATAATATTATATTAGAAAATAAAAGAATATGTCCTTTAAAAAATTCCTAAAAATTCTAAAAATCTCCAGTATTATGACATAATAAAGCGAATTAAAATATTAAAATTACGTTAACATATTTTCATTTTATTTACAACATGGTGAATAAAACTGAATATGTGAGTTATACATTTGTTGCTGATATTTTAATAATCGAAGATTAAAATCTTCAAATTAATTTCAGTTATTCGATATTAAATTTGAAGTATATTTAATAATAAAAATTAAAGTTTGTTGAAGAATTAATTACGCTGTTGGATATACTAGAAAAAACTAAAAAATAAATTGACGTAAAAAATAAAACAAAAACAAAAACAAAATTATAAATAATTTTATTTTAATTAATGTGGTTTCAAGTAAAATTTAAAGGTATATAAAGTTTACAATAAAGATTGTAATGCAAACAAGTTTTTGTACCGTTTGGTACGATTACATTTTAGCTTATACAATTGAATCATTTGAGTTTATTCGTACATACAGGCTTATTACAAACTAATTTTTATATACCCACCTAATTTAAATTTTATTAAAACTAAATAGAAAAGAAGAAACGAGACAATAGTCAATATTCAGTTGATAATTAATGACAATTATAGGTATTGAAAATTTGTAAAACAATAATAACTTTTGTTTCTCGGAGTTTTAATCGTGTGTATGTATATAAGCGAGTCAAAACAAATCGTGAGTTGAATTGCGAATATAATCAGATCCTGTTTAGTTCATAAATAGACAAGTATTGCATTAATTGTATTGAGTGATTCGATAAGCCAAAGGTGTATTGAAGGAAAATTATAATATCTTCAGAAGAATGATCAGTACTACTATATTTTCTTATTAACAGACTTTTAATTATAATAGAATTGCAATGTTCTTCAGTGCTCTATCAATTGAGCTAATAATATTCACAACACACTCATCACCATAATTACTCAATAACAAATTAAGATAACGCGATAATATTATTTAATGTTTCTTAACAAATTTTCTTAGTACCATCCTATTTAATTGTTCCAGACCTAAGAACTGACTTCCTTGAATCATAACTCATCTATCTAAACGTAAAATAAGTTGAAACTTTCTCAAATTATTAAGGCGATAATTCACCTAACATTGCGAACAATAAAAAACAATTAATATAATAGTATTTAGTGGTTCGTTGTAGTGGTATGTTAATTTTTAATTTTTACAGGACGCTCAAAATTTGTATTTACATTATGATATGTCATTATTTTTCGAAACAAATGTTTATTCAAATTTAATTTGGCGTGCTTTAGATTAAAATGCAGGTCACAGCAACGATCGTTTAATTTAAGTAATTCAATGATGATCTCCGACTTCATGCTATAATTGTGAATACGAAATATATTTGAATTTTTATTCTTTGAGCTATGACTACACATAAGTTTTTATTACCTTTTATATGCAAATAAAACAAAAAAAATTAAAAAAATGAGGCGTATCATCTGCGAAATCTTTTGATATAATATTAGCCAATATTTTACATTTCCTGATACTAGTTTTATCAAAGCGAGCCATTAAACAAAATTAAAACATAATTTTTTCATCCATTGAAAATAATTCTTCGAAAAGTAGAACGAAAGCGCGTATAAGTTATTTCTATCGTTGTTAATAAAAATAAATTGTATTTTTATTAGCTTCCATTAATAAGTTGCAGTTATGGGGCTTATATTGTGATTCTTAAATTTTGACATATCATTACGATCAATTAACTCTATTATGTACGTATGTGCGTTCGTAATTTATGTTCATGCCACTCAATTCGGGAACAAATAATGACATCTACATGGACTGACTATGATTCAACGCGTAATTACGTTACTTAAAACTTAATGACTTTACAACAAAATCGCTGTTGCCGTTTTTTGTTGAAGATAAAAAATTTAAAAAATAAAAGATTAATTTACCCATATTCGTAGTATTATACAAATTATTGGGTTTTTATTCTTCTTCATTGGGTAGTAAATAATATGGATTTTGCAGCTTGCACTTCGATCACTTTTGTGACTTCCTTACAAGAAAATCAAATCCTTGATTATCGTCATATCTCATGTTTCGAAGGCACCCAAATCTGTTTCGCTGGTTTTCACAAAAATGTATGTGAGTATGTGTAAATATCTGTATGTGTGCGTGAGTGTATGTGTGTGTGTTTGTGTGTGAGGGTGTGTGAATATGAAATTTTGACTGTAGGGTGATGTTCATACAGATACAGAGGTATTAGACTTAGGTAAAAATTGTTTAATACATTTTTTCATAAAATTTATATATTCGCCACAATTTCTACCCGAATAATCCAAATTAACAATTTATTTATAATACATAAAATAATTATACAATAATGAATGTATTAAATCGGGTATTATACTTCGAGAAGAGTGAGCTCAGTTTTTTTTCAGGAAGTTCATGATGTAATTTTGCAGAATCGCACTTATTACAGCTTGTTTTAACTAAAAATCTGTATAATATAAAGTATAATATTAGGTTGAATATGTAAAATATATTATGTTTTAAAACAAAATTATTTTAAATTCGATTTCATTTACAAAAACAAATTTGTTTATTTCATATCAGTGTTTTACTTATTATGTATTTCAATTTAATATCTATTATTATCGCCTGTTGGAGACAGCGGAACATAAAATAATGTATTAATTAATATAATATTTAGGGTTGAAAGTTGAAATATGTATATAGAGTCTCTGGATACATACGTTATAGTAAAGTAAACAAAACATCAAAGAGTTTTTAAATAATTTTTGTTTTCAACAATAATTCAATTTTGAATCTTTATTCTATCGTTCAGAGTTCAAAGATAAAAAAAAAATTGAAAAATAAAATTTTTTGAATAAAAATTATTTATAAAAAAACATCATAGTCGCAAGAAAATGTATTTTGGAAAGTATACAATATCTACTCTGAACTTTTATGGGAATAGAATGAAAAAAATTGAATGATAACCAGCACAGCAGTCAATGAAGCATAGAAGAACAATTTTTTTGAATGAAAACTGGAAAAATTTTAGTCTTTTCCCGACTAGAAATTTTTGACTGCACCCATTTGGGGCCCAATAGGGTTTCCCAATAGGGATTCTACGTTGGGATGTAACGCAGAAACGACCTTGGGCACCAATCGGGAAATCCCTATCTGTTCCCTGTTGGGTTAAACCTGTGTGTGTCTCTTAGGGCAATCCCAATCTGTTCTTTATTGAGTAATACCTATGCGTTCCCAAATGGATATTCCATATCAGTTTGACAATAGATTCGTAATAAAACAAAGTGCAAATTGACTTACAAGTATTTTTTATTAATAATTTTAATATTTTTTTTTTTATAAATAATTAATTTTTATATTAGTAATAATATAATTAATAAAAAATAATTAATAATTAATAATGATTATTAACAATAAATAAATTAATTTATTTTAATCACTTAAGAAATTTTTTTTAAATACGTTGTTAAAGATTTACCTGAAGTCACAATCAGGTTTTGATCCAACATTTTTACAGTATCTTTATTATTTTTCGCGGTGCTGAGTGATAACTTGCTATTAAATAATTGATTTTCAACAGATTTTTCGAAACTTTTTTACACAGGTAAACTTTTCGTTGATGAATTTAATGAAGTATTAACAACACAATTTTTTTCGGAATCAGAACTATTGGGTCTTGTTTTTTTTTTTTTTATTATTTTGGTTTAATTTTTAATTTTTTTATTTATCATTGAACTTCCTTTAGAATCAATCGATGAAGATTCATGTTCATAAGACGAAACGCCAGTATTAGAAGAAATCTTGCTTTGAATAGGCGACAATGATGAAGCTGAAGATGGCGACAATGATAATGATGATCGATTAATTAAAATTTTTCCTAACCGAGAACTTTTTTTTATTGGAGACTCAAACTCGTTCTTAGTTTCTTCTTCGTGAAGGCCTGTAAAAAATAACCATATTTTGTAATTTTCGAAATTTCAGCACATCATAGGGAGGTGGCATGTATTTACAATAAACCGCTTGGTCGTGTTTGTTTGGTCGTCAGCGAAGAACTTGGAACAATATCGATATCATTATCGGAATTTTTGTCCAAAAAAAGAATTAACTGGTATTTAGATTTGTTTCTGAAACAAAACAAAATTCAAAAGATTAATATATCAAATACAAGCATTTTAAATGGAAGTAAAAAAAAATTTTTGCAATTACTTACACAGTATCAGAAGACATTGAAAAAGAAGTTAACACAAAATTATTTCTTAAACAATAACTAATTGTTTAATTAAACGTTTAAAAATAAACAACAATTTATTCAGAACTTATTTATTATATATTTAATGTCCAAATAATCTTAATTTTTTCGTTTTATTTCTTCACATTAATATTTTAAAAATTTTCACATAAAAATACACATAAAGATTTATTAAACAATATCAATTCAAAAAAACAATTGCTAACGCTTCCCAAGTTCTAATAATAATAAATCAAAATTAATTTTTTTAAATCAATTTATGCAAGTTCGTTCACTGCACTACGACATACGACCTACAGATTTAGACTGGTTAATAACTTTTTTTGTTGGAACTAAACATGATTTTTAGACTAAGAGCCCGTGATCGCCAGTTTTACCACATAGTATAAAGGCTAAAAAATTTTCTGTGCAAGTACCCTACAGCTGGTAATAATAGTTAGCAAGGGTGAGCATAACTGATGCCCAACAACATTATAGCTTAATCCGCAATTTTTTAGTATGTTCTACAGGATACTAGATACTAGAATATCCGAACTTCAACTATGTCTGGGAGAGTGTTAGAACTTTTGAAACTGTCTGGTCGATTGGAAAACATCTTTGAATAGTTGACCAAGTAACATACACAAAACTATTTATTAGAATATCCGAACTTTAACTATTTCTGGGAGAGTGTTAGAACTTTGGAAACTGTCTGGTCGTTTGAAAAACATCTTTGAATAGTTGACCAAGTAACATACATAAAACTCAGATTTTATATTATGACGTAAGTAGAAATATTATTTATTCAAGGCGTCTGGCAGGGGGTTGCCACCCTACAAAATGTCTGGCAACGGGTGGTATGGTATTCTAATAGTATCCTGTAGAACATGCTAAAAAATTGCGCATTATGCTATAATGTTTTGGGGTAGCAATTATGCTCACCTTTGCTACCTGTTACCTGTCAAAGCCACCGCGGTTCGAGATTCTTAATATCCAAACCTTTTTACCTGCTGTAGGGTACTTGCACAGAAAATTATTTAGCCTTTATACAATGTGGTAAGACTGGCGATGACGGGCTCTCCCTCTATAGTTTTTGGGTGACGTCACTAAACACGTGTGACAATATATATATAGTAACCTTGAAACTATATCAGTAATGCTTGCGTAAATAATACTTAATAATACTTGTATATTAAGGTTTAATTTACATTCAGAGATTATTCTTTTAAAACCATTCGATCACTACAGCTCATCTGTCAATCAACACTATGTTTTATACACATCACATAAATAAAAATAGTTTTTTTTTTTTTTTAAATTAAGACATGTCTTTTTAATTTAGCATTTTTAGAGATGTGCATATTTTTTTTTTTTTTTTATTAAAGAAAAGTTTGTAATTATATAACTCTCAATACACTCCC
The DNA here is from genome assembly GCA_020423425.1 of Chrysopa pallens. Taxonomy (NCBI): domain Eukaryota; kingdom Metazoa; phylum Arthropoda; class Insecta; order Neuroptera; family Chrysopidae; genus Chrysopa; species Chrysopa pallens. The sequence goes on along the minus strand of CM035591.1, from coordinate 15,544,709 downwards.
GAACGCTATCTAATGAGTAATTTTGTAACACTCCAATATTCAAAATAAAAATTATAAAAGAAAGGCGAAAAGTACAAAATCTTTCACATTGGGCTATCCCATTATGTTCTCAAAAGGGTCAGAGTACGGTAAAACCAAAATGTTGTCATTAATTTTTACATTGGGTTTTCCCACTCAATTCCCAATTATAGCCCAGTCAAAAAAAAATACTCTTAGCATTACTGATTTTTACTTTGGGCTTTCCCAATAAGTTCCTAATTGAATCCTAGTGCAGTAAAACATATATTAAATTATTTTTATGGATTGGGATTTCCCGATCAGTTCCTAGCTAGTTACCATTAAGGACAAACTCAACTCCAATTATTTAATTTTAAATTGGGCTATACCAATAAGTACCCAATTAAATCCCAACCGGGATAAGTCTTTTGGGTAAGCCCTAGCAACTCCCAATTGGGCCCCAATATAAGTATTGGGATAATTTCTAGTCGGGTTACTGATTGTATATTCTCGTTGTTCGAGGAAGGTTGTTATTAAAAAACTTGCCCGGAAAAAATTATATAAACGTTGTTTATCTAATACAAATTGTTCCATTGAAACTAGCTATGGATTATTGATATGGAAATAGCTATGGATTATTGATTTGATGAAAATATCAAGAAAAAATTATTATTTGAAGAAAACGTTTCTATAACAACGAAACATCAAGAAACAATTTTTATTATCTATTTGAAATTATTTGAAACAGATAATAAAAATTGAATATAAAATGAAATATAAAAATTAAAGAAAATAAGAATTATACACAAATTTTTAATATTTACTATATTTTAATCTATATATACATATAAAAATGAATCCTGTTTCCCTTAGACACGCCAAAACTTCAGAAAGACTTTACATCTATTTTTACTGACTAGAGCATAGTAGCAACGCATAGCCAAAACTGGTTCGTGTAAATGCTTGTTATTTTCCATGACGGTAACTGATGTAACGTAAGTGAGTACTAAGGAATTTTTAAAATTTCGTCTCCCAAAAATGGAAAACGGGGCTCAAATTTTAATGTATATATCAATATATTGTACAAATTACTACAAGTGAAAAACCTTGAAATTAAATCCAAACATTCCTGCTATTACGTTGGTGAGACAATGTTTTTTTTTTTCTATTTAATTCCAAATAGAGGGAATTTTCTCTCCAAATAGGATACAGTCCATACTGCCAAGTGCTTAAGCCCAAAATATTGCACATCTCATTTGAGTATTATTGTAAAATGTTGAGCATAAATTGGAGAGAAAATAGACTTTTAGGAGATATGATTTCAAAACTCGACAATTTCTTGAATAAGCAACTCATATCCTGAATAGTAGGATCGGTAATCATTATGTTGCGGAATAAGCCAACCACGTCCTTGTAATGGTACCCGGCACGCAGTGAAATAATTAATAAAAATGCTATCGATGCCATAATTTTTAAAAAAAGGTGAAGACGTTTTGATTTCACGAATCCCTACTATTCCGAATGATATACCATTCAACTTTAAACGGTTACAATTTCCTATGTAGCTTGCATTTTCAATGCCGTTAAGTGTTTGTGGCATCAATCTGGAAAATCCTGGGTTTTTATACGGCATTATTTACATTAAATTGTATGTCTCGTATTGGATGAATTTTATTCCAATTAACTTCCTAAAACTTGAACATGCTCTTATTTATCACAATTAAAAGTAACTAAGTCAAGGTTTATGTATTTAATTCTGGAATAAGAACATCAAATTATATTAAAATTGAAATCTTAAGTTCTAGAGAAATATCGAACGATTACTTACTTGATAAATAATTGTATAACAGATTTACAAAAAATAATAATTTTTGATTCTCTATATTTTTTTTTAAGAATATGTCTGTTTTTTTTTTTGCAGATTTTTTGAAGTTTGTTACATGATTTGTCAGAGCTCAGCCAACTTGGCAAATAATATTCACTACTAAGCATTATTTAATTACGCACAGAAAAATAAAACTAGCAACGTTGTGTAAAAGCATTACAGTATACAATGTGTTTTAGAATCATTATGTATTCCAGTTCGAATTGAACCTTCATAATTTTTAATAAATTCTAGGGTCAGCTATTCGTTAAATAAAAATTCAATTCAAACATTCTAAAATTTATCCTGGTCTAAAATTTATACCAAAAAAAAATTCTTAGTTGAGTAAAAGCGTTTAACGATGAGCAGCTCCATGCTATCATGTGTCAACCTTTATAAAAAATTATATTTCTCTTTCTTTTATTACTATAGCTAGTAATTCAAATTTGAGATGGTGATTTCACTTGGAATACATGTTTTGAGTTCCTCTTAATCCATGAAAGTCGGTTTCCGAAAATGATGTGTATGTGTTAGTGCATATGTGTGTGTGAGATAGTGGATATTCTATAGAACCCTTTATCACAAATTCACCACACTTATTATGCTGTCTTCATAGTACCTGTAGTGCGAAATCTATCTATACATGAATCACACCTTATGCGTGTGAATTTTCTGTTTTTGACGTTTATCGTCTAACTTACAATCTATATCAAAGCTCTATAACATTTGTGTCTAACATTTCTCTGAGAAAATTCAAATATGGGAAAAAATTTCAACTTAACTTATTAAGGTATACACATAATACTGTACAAAATAAGTAGGTATATAATTGTAGATATATGATAGTATGTAAAATAAAGTTTTGTGACGTGCCGCAGGAAATTTTTTATAGAGCAAGACATGGTTGCAGGTAACTGAATGAGGTCGATGTTACTTAGACACTTTCATTCGGATCATCGAAATCCATCTTTTCATATAAATTTAATTCATATATCTTATACAGTAAGAATGCACTAGAGAGCGCCAACTGGAATTATAATGGATGTATATATCTGATTCATAGGATTTTTATATGCCCGGCTCTCGAGCCAATAAGGTAACACTTAATATTTAATAATACATAAACTTTATTAATATTTGAATACTATTTTTTTCGTCTATCTTAAAAGTATATTCTTTATATCTAAATCAGAAAGACATAAGTATTTTTATCAAATCTTTACGAATCCCCATACAGATGTGTTCTATGCTCAATGATAATAGTTTGTTTACCGAAAACTATACATTCAAATAAACATAGAGACACCGAAAACATTATTTATTTATTGTAAATTTTTTTATTCGTATTTTTTAAATATATGTAAATCTGACACAATCTTTTGTTTTGAAATATTCATTTCCTTTCATATATACAACATCAAATATATGATAATAAATATTGGGTGTTTCACTTAATCTTCCAAATGTTTGTTTATATTTGTATATAAACATATACCTACTGTTTAAGCGATAAAAAATATTTGATCATGCCGATTAATATAATTGGTTGGTTGATTATAAAAGAAAAGTCATCATGCTAAAAGGCATAAACAAAACTTGCATGATTGATAAGTTTAGATGCGGAAGTTAATGTTTCTTTGACACACTCATGAAACAATGTTTAGTTTGTCGAACAAGGTCTGTTTATAATAGTATATTTTCAATTTCAGTGAACGGTAGACCGCACTCGAACGGTAGAAGTGATTAAAAATTATCTAGCATTTTATACATACATGGAAAAAAATATTGTATGAATTTCAGAGACCATTTTAAATGATGATATAACTTTATAACTTAGTTACTTAGAAGCTTAAAATACGTTGTATCATGTATCATCATTTAAAATGATCTCCGAAATTCATACAATATTTTTTTCCATGTAAGTTTATAATGCTAGATAATTTTTCAGTGATTAAAAATTTTTCTGGTTAATTCTGGTTTTTATTTTTGAGATATCAAAATGATATTCAGAAACAATGTTTCGAACAAATAGAATAATCCAGAAAAACTTTCATTATCGAATAAGGGAGCTGGCAAACAATTTTGTTTTTGTGATGAGGCCTTATTTTAGAAATATCGATTTGACTTTTCGGAACAATGTTTAGAATAATTTAGAATAACTTTGAAAACTTTAATTTTCAAAAAAGGGGACTGGAGAAAAATTTATTTTTGTGCTTGACACAAGGACGGAGGGATAGATGGACTATATAATGCTTCTATGAACATGTATATCAAAATTTTGTTAGTGCCTTCAATATTAATGAGCTATAGTTTAAAATTAATACGTTCTGATATAATGTATACAAGTCGAATATAAAATTCAATAAATTATTAACTTTATTTAATATTTCTTTAAGTAATATCAAAGAATACTCACGTTTATAGAAGTTTATAAGCCCAATTTTTTTTATTCAAAAAACTTTAGTACCCTGGCTGCCAGTTGGCTACAACTGCGTAAAGTGTATGTATTTGTTGTTACCAGTAGTGAACAAGAGATAGCCGTAACAGTAGAAAGGTAATGTAGTAAATTTTGTTTTTATTATACAAAAATTGGATCTTGAGCTTCTTTGGGCGTTTGCATTCTTTGATAATATTAATAATATAAGAAGAATTTCACGTAAAACCTTCGTAAAATACTTTAAAATTATATTAAAATTATATATAGACAATCCATACATGCTTTATTTCTAAATGGATATGGATACTAAAATCTTTAAATATCTAATAATCACTTTATTAGAGAGATAAACATAATGTTTTTTACCATATCTCGATCTTGCTTCGTTATTTAAAGAATACACACAAAATTTTAGCTTTTATGGAAAACAGGTAAATACCAACATTTCAATATAAATCGAAATATGTTCTGAAAGACATAACTTTAAGCCATCTTAATTAAGCTTACCATCGTAAAAGGTCTACACTGAAATCATTCAGAAACTGTTATGCTACGTTCATAAAATACTAGCGCTTCATAATTGTCTGAACTAAAAACGGAATAAAAAAAACATTCCTCTTATCCGAAAACTATTTCTTTCGTATACGTCATTTTTTTAGCAGAACATGAGTACGCCTGCTCTCTTGTGTTTGCATTAAATACTGTATATATTGTTCCATACATATTATGCTATAGTAATACCAAAAATAAACAATGTACAAAAATAAAGATTCACCTTGTAAAAATTTACATTTGAATGTATATTGTTTGTTTCGAGTCAGATACGAGATAGACAAACTACATATATACTACATATACAACGGTCTTGCAGTTATATAGTCAGCCGTCATAATACATTTTTTTTACCATATGTATGTATATTTAAATACAAATGTACATACATATGTTATTATGGAACAACATAAACTATAGTAATAATATGTTGTTGGAAAACTCTTTGATTTAACAAAGTTTTACCTCTGTATACAACAAAATTTGGATTAAATCGGTTAAATTAAATTATGAAAAACTTTATTCTTGTCTTTCATTGTTTTAAATTAAAAGAGATTTTCGAAAATTTAATTCTTTGAAATTTTCGTCGCCGTAAACAAAATTTTTTCTACAGTTCATATCCAGAATACGACTTACAATGTTTACATTATCTACATTTTACGCAGAAGGAAACTCTTCTTATAATGGCTTGAATAACATGTCATTGAGAAATCTTAAATATACCAAAAATCTTAAATGTATTTCTATCAGACCACACAGGTCAAGTTTTTACAATCAACATGAATAAACAAGAACATCAAACAGAAAAAAAATTTCTACTAGAAATCTCAACCAATTCGATATGGAATTTATGCAATACTTGAAAGAATCCAAGAACTGGATCCTATGGAAAAAGTGTAGTAGTATCTCTTTTAATTTTCCTGATTCACTTAAGAAAACTAAATTAGTACCAGTATTTTTATTTATTATTCTTACGAAAACTAATCTAGGTATATTTTAATTCAAAATTTACATTCTTGCGTACATTGTCAGTTTTTTTTTCTAATGCCAATGAGCCCCGGCGCTAGGGTGATACTATTTTAGTGGCTGTATTCTCATCTAAAAATAAGTTTGGACTTTTGCTGTGAGTGTGTAATTATACGAAATAGTGTTAATTATTAAGAAAAAAAATAAATTGTAAGAAATTCTGAAAATAACGTCACAGGTGTATTATGTGTGTGTTACTATCAATGATAATAATTGCTGACTTCTTTATTGTACAGGTTTCTACTTAAAAAATTGTATGAATTTTCTATATAAAATATTCTTCTAAATTACTATTAGTTGATAAATTACACTTTTAAAAACACTAGTATAAAAAATTACTTCATAAGATAATACAAGGATCATGAAAAGTAAGCGATATTATTGCACGTCTTAAACTTGGTAAATATATATGAATAAATGTCGCAAAAATTTAGTGTAAAATTTCGCTAGGAAATATTAAAGTTAGCTTGAATAGATATTTAAAGATTGACTCTTCTTATCCACGGTTGTTTTCAAGAGAACCCGTTTGTCATCAAGAGAAATTTATGACTGGAAATTTCAATAACGGATCCAATGGCTTCTGATAATAAACTATAAGAGATAGAAGAAAAGTTTAAAGAAAAAAAAAAGTTTTTTATACAAAGAAATAACTTTTGTTCGAAAAATTTTTCCGCAAATCAACAGTTTACCTTGTGGGAAAACCAAATTATTATTATTAATGTTTTGAATAATAAATAGAATCGTTAATGTTCAACATAAATGCTATAATTTTGGTTTCAAAGATTTAAGTTATAAGAAAATCCATGTAGTTACAAAAAGAATAAGAGAATTGATAAATAAAGCCAAGGGCGACTAAAACGCCAATTGCAAATATACATCATAACGATTACAAGACTTGACCATAACCATAGGCATATAATTACAAGTCTGCCAACTGCTTTTAAGAAGTTGACCTCATAATGAGGACTAAAAAAATACTGTAAGCTGACTAACAGATGGCCGTGTTTATCTTTATATGGGACATAGATGGCGGGGCTACAAAATTTATAATAAGTAAAATATTTTATAATTTTATTTATTTGAATTTTAATTAACACGTTTTTATTTATTAAGAAAATTTTTTATTGTAAAATGGTAGTTATTGGTAAAAGTAAAAAATTATTTACAGTTACATAAAAAAAAAAAGTTAAAAATTGTTAATGAGCTTTATTATTTGATGCTGCAAGTTTTTTTTGTTTTTAATCAGTAACTAATTTTATGATTAATAATTTTAATAGTAAAAGCAGCAAGCATTGTAAAGAAATTTTAAGAACTTGCTGTGTTCTACAAATTATGATTTCGAGCTCGTGAAGTTAAATTGGATACATCTATCAATTTTTCGAGAATTTGATATAAAATTGACGTTTTTCTAACGGTTATTAAAATTATAATTGTAAATGGAACCATAACAAACATTCTTGATTTTTCAACTTTGACAGTTCATTTTTTACAAAAATTTATTCCATCTATTAATCTGGTAAGCGTATTGCCGCATTTTCAATCTGATGTAATAGACCATGACAATATATCAGTTCAATGCAAAACAAATTGTCAATGTAAAAACATCGATTTGCGAAGCATTTACTGCAAAGGATGTTTCTGGATAATTTTAAAAACTTAACTAATTATGAATTTGGATGTATCAATCCACTTCTCGATTTGATTACTCTTTTCAAATTTATATTATTTGGTATATTTAATACCGACCGTTTTATTTTAAATCCGTTAAGTTCTGTTTTACAATTTTTCAATATACAGTCAACATTTTAAAATAAAAAAGTAACTTGTGGTATATTGTAGGTCTAATCTCTTTGACCAATTCTAAGAAGTTGAACTAATCAACAATTTTTAAATAATGAAAAAACATGCGCAGGTGTATAGAATAGAAAGCGCCTTTTTAGCAGTTTTAGTTCCTATACACCTTGTCTCACCATGATTAATGTATTATATTTTACAACCGTGATCATAACTATGTTATGCACATTGCATTGTAACATTATATTCTAATAGTATTATTTTTTTATTCTCTATACGTCGTTAATATAAAGTTTTATTTTTCTTCTTAATTTTTTATAAACAATTAGTACACACACTTTTGACTATTCTGGTAAAAGAAATATTACAAATATTAATCAATCACGTGAAAAAAAATTATAAAATATTACATAAAATATTATTTATAATTTATGTTTTTCATTAATTATAGATTTTTTCTCGACATGTATCATTTTATTTTTTGGTAATAAATTATTACCTAATTATTTAAAAGTTGTCATCAAATTATCAATGTTTGTGCATATTTATTCTCACAGGAGGGAAACTGTATATTAGTTTTAATTAAATGATGATTAATCATTTTTAAAAAGGTACAAATAAAGGGTTGTTAGAATTAAAAAGCTTAAACAAAGAGTTCAAAAAAATTTAAAACTATAATTTTAATTTTTCCTTTAATCTTGACCACATTTATCCAAATTATTTATTTGTTATTACTTAAATCAAAAATGTTTTTTGATATTTAGATACATACTAGTAGTAGCTATTCTTATACAGCCTCACATTACAGTTATTATATTTCGGATAATGGATACTGGATTATAATTTTGAACAACTAGAATTGTTTGAAATTCATCTTAAGTGAAAAGATATTTTAAAAAATGTTTGAACCATTCCTTTTAATATAATTTAGATAATTTTTGAGCGCCAAAATATTTCATTGAGGGCCGTATGCCGTTCATGTAGATTTTGATTCACCACAATTTAAGCTCAAATACTAGTAATTAGCAAATTATTATTAAAATACTCTAGAAAGACCATTCACGCTTTTCTGTTTCAATTTTCGTAGCAAAAAATTTGAAAAATGATTTTCCGATTTTGTTATACCATTTTATATCGATTGCAATAAACTGGATATTCCAAGTTTGCATAGAATTCAGTTCGTATATTTGCACTATTTCCTATAACGAGTAAGGAAAAATAGAGAAATTTCTCATTCCCCGTAACCATTCATACTCACTTTCATTCTTGAATTTGAATTTTTTAGTGCTTATTATTTTCTATGATAGAGAAAATATAAATTAATACGGTGTTTGTCGTAGAGAAAGAAAATGGTAGTATACACTTCTGTAAATACAACGTCAGTAAATGCAACACATTATTACGTTACTAGATCAAGTAAATTATATATAGCAATTTATTCTATTCTTGCAAGTAAAGTAAGCTGGATGTAAGTGACGGGTTGAGTAGATCTAGTTCAGGTTTAATTTTTATTACATATTCGTATAAGGAAACAAAATTATGATTGCCAAAATTAAACAACAGGTTCAAATGATTTTCCATTGAAAAATTAAGACACCAAATTTTGAATATCGCTAGATACAACCCACTGTTTGATGTTACAAATGTTTTAAATATAAAAGATGGTATACATTCAACCAATAGTATTTGTAGCAAAAGGATACTATAAAATTTTGGATCTAAGGAAAATTTAAGAAATTGTATGAAGTATATAAACTGACACGACAGACAATGTCTAATGTTATTAAGCTATTGCATAGCTTCTATCGCGGGCCTTGAGCGCGGGGACCGAATCCAGAAATTCCGTAACGAAAAAACCTCACGCTCCCCACTCCGACGGGCAAGGAGGTGTGGCTTGAAGGCCGTGCATCGTCTAACGTCGTTTCAGTTCGGCAGTCTTCGACAAGGCGTTGTGTGCAACTTGAACTAATATCAAAGAAAAAGCAATACTGCATGAATAAAATAAATAAATTATAATTGCATAAGTTGATACAAAATGCTATGCAATTTACCGCGGCAGTCCCCGAGTGCCACACGTCTTTTTATGAATATTGAATGGTGCATTAAAAGGTCTTGCGTATGGTTCTGTTGTCCGTCGTGTCGGAGTGATAACCATTTTGTGGTTATCAGATAACATGTGGTCTAATGCGGTCATGAATAATGACATTAATTTGTTGTGTTAATAGAAAATCATCTGGAGTTGATTCACAATTGGTCTTTTCACGGAATTGTTGTGCACAACGTTAATCGACTTGTCATACTGAATCTATATATTAACCTATAACATTGCTTGATTAAATACCAATGATTTTTGTGAACTCTAATCGATTTCCAGATCGTAACTTAATGCAGTTCGATATGGGTTAATCGGAAAAGGTTGATTTCGATTCAGTCGATTTTGTTTGACTTCATTCAGCATCTAGTCAGTCAGATTTAAGTTTGTAGTTCTAATTGCTTGAATTTATATAAAACAACAATTCAACTGAAAATATTCGGGCTCTTGAGGCTTCAAGATTCTAATTCTTCAATGATACGATGAAGTGCCTGACAATTAATAACAGAGTCTGACTGATCTGGATTCACAGTCATTCGAAACAAAGTAGCGAATTCAGTAGTGTAAGAAGATTCACCTGTCTCGATAGAACCTGTTATTCCTATAGCAAGATACTCCGTGCAATCCTGAATTAAGAAGTGGCTAGGACAAGCGTACCCTGACTACTGGGACTCCATGGATGGCATGTGTACAACCACAGCTAAATCATGTAACTGTTCCCAGTATTATACTGACCAGGTTCCAAGAATAGTGTGTCTTCCGACAGGACACTGTCAGTTGTAGGTCGTATCAGTAGGGCGATATACAGGTTTTATCATGTCATTTGCACTTGTAAAAATCTCGTTATCGGATACAGAATGTTCTGGTCTTAAACTCTAGATCCATCCATCATGGGAACAATCCTTGTGAAGAAACTTTTTCATGACTGACAGCCTCGATAGGATCCTGTAACTTCATCTGCTTTGAAAAATTATTTCTTTATACTTTGAGCTAGAATCTTTGCGTTAAAGTGATGGACTGTTTTAAAAAAGGTAAAAGGGATGCAGTAGTTTCCGTATCATTGCTGTATTCTTATTATTGTTATAAACCTTCAGTAACATCTTTACTCTGAAATTTTTCCAACATCTTCATGTCATGGAAATATAAAAACGACTGACGTATTTTATAAGACATAAACATTTGAATCGAAATCTTAAATAGGGTCATTTTGGAACAGTTTAACTTGAGCTTGTTGTTGCATCTGGTGATCATATTCGCGTACTTCCTTGTAATAATTAATGTTATCAAATCAATTATTTTAAATTGTAATAATCATTGTCTCTTTTTTGACTCTAAGAAGAATTTCTAATTTATCAAATGGTATTCACCATAAGAATCTACAACTTTGTATATTTATTTTTGACGCTTTATATAATATATGTAGACATTTTATATATAGTCAATTTAATTAAACACTTTACAGAGAAGAAGCACAAAGCTCATTAATTTGTTCACTGATTACTTTGAACTAGTGGTTTACTGTCTTATAGCATATATATATATGTATATAATAAGTCATATATGTCTGTGGCTATGTGAAGGTGTATGTCTTCTTATTTAGGTTATAAATAATGCGAATAATATTAATGCCAGTATACTTTTTCGACTTAATTACTAAATTTGAAATTTTCTAGGAAAAAGTTATTATGTGGTCGAACGCATATCTTAACGTTTCAAGGTCACTAGCAACTGAATCCAAATTGTCTTAAAAACTAATATTGATATCGATGTGTAACTTTCATTCGACACGAAATTGCGTTGCATAATACTTTGTGGGTGTTCTGCTGGCTGGGCCATTTATTGTTGTGGATAAAAAACTTAAAATAACCTTCAAGTTCCTAAGACGAACAACCATTTTTTAAAATCAATTGGGAATTTGGTTGAAACTACACTATTTAGCTTAAAATTTTTTCAAGTCTATTCTGTGCCTTCCTCGAACAGCTCAGTATTTCAATATCTGAAACTTACAGGAGATCCTTGACTATATGTGACACAAAATTTGTTTTACTTAGTGGACGAAACTACTGAAATCGTCTAAATCTTATCAAACATTGCAATGATCATTCATCAATTTCTATCAATTTCCCAACGAAACAAGGATCCATAAAGCAGAACTTTAAATCAAGTTAGATAATAACTTAATAATACTGTTAACACGCATCAATCGAAACTATTTGAATCAGAGCAATGTAAGAGAAATACCGCATTTAAGAGTATTGAGTGAACTGTTGATTGTACTAGTTGTAATTAAATTTTTGTGATGATATTGTTTTCAATACAACTGTATTTATTTAATGATAAAAAACTGTTTCTGCATTTTTATGTTCTATCATTGACATTATGTTAACTCTCAGAACATGAATGCTTCTCTATTTCTTTTTGCAATGAATTATTTGTACTTCGTACTCGGGTTTATTATGATTATGATTAGAAATTATTAAAATTGAGTCCTTAAGAATGAATTTTTAACAGCAGAGTTTCAAATTATAAAAAATATGTTCAGTTACATTTTTTTTATGAAACATCTAAATTATATATTTAAACCAAAGAATGAAGAATTTAATTGACAGAAAGTATAGAAGTAATAAAAACAAAGTGGCTAAATACTTGAAGAATTATTAAGTTGTTTGATTTATATACAATTTAACATTGGTTTTCATACATTTTGATCGATTCATTGACTAGACAGTAAAATTAATGACATATAAGTAGTTTATAGAATGTTTATTTATATCAGTAATAAAAAAATAAAATACGAATGAATGCTAAATGGATAATTTACAACTTTATTAAGCTCTCAAGTAAATTAATTCTGCTTGGGTCATAATAATCATTTCCTATACGGCCTTCGTCTATTTAGATATAAAAATTTCAATTTAATGATGATTAACAACAACAAAAATATCTTTAATTTATAACGAACTTTAAAGAAGAGATGTTGTTTCAGTATCTAGATACAATATGTGTCATGGTTTTATGTTACCCTGGTATGCAATAATGTTCATTAATATTTATTATAATACGTTGATTCTCAAATCTGGGACGAGGTGAATTTTACTAAAGTTCAAATTCCCCCATTTACAGAAAGGGAAATGAATGTTTAGCTCGGTGGAATAAATTTTTGTTACCCCCTCCCAAATAATAATAAATTAGATAATACATATAAAAAATACTAATTTTACTATGTAAAATTAATTAATTTATTTATAAAGAAAAATTTGATTAAATATATCTAATTTTTAGCACAAAATTTCTTTGTGTGTTAGTTTTCTAATACAGAAATATTTAACGCATAGGATATCCAGTTGCCTTCGACGGAAACTTTAAATCAAACCAAGTGCCGATTATTTTCTAAAATTGTTGAGTCGAATTCGTATCAATTTTAATAATTTTACTTGAACCCTAGTTTATATGCAAACGAGGGAATATGAACTAATTTAGCTCAACTGTATCAAGGTTTATTAACTATTTAAGAAGGAAGAAAAAAACAAACAAACAAATGATCAACTGGAGTGCAATCCGACTCCATCTTTTTAGTTCTGGAATACATTATGTTACTTCATCTCAACAAAAAAACTTTATAATTTTGAATTCCTAATATTAAATTCAATCAAATCATTGAATAGATTTTTAATAAGGTGTAAATCCCTAATTGAGACAATGTCTCAACGCAACTATATGTGCCACAATATTTAGCGAGTGCTGGAAGCAAACAAATACTGAATTCATATAGCGGCGATAAATAATTAATTTTTCTGTTTTAAATGCTTTTAATTGTACAAGATTTTTGGAATTATAAAATTGTAAGAGCTTTATTATTTTCCTGACCTTAGCCCTACACATGACGGGGAAACAACTCAAGTCATCGTTTAGTAAACAATCCGTCAGTTTGAAGTCAGTTCGTTCAGCAACGTCAATAAAAACTGATTTTAAATTGCCGTTAGATCATATCCACAAAGAGCCAACGATTCTTATCTCAACGGTGAGCCATCAGCTCATCTGCTGACTATCCAAATTTCTACTGGCTATACCTGGAATTATTTCACAAGCATGTTCATTTTGGACATCCAAAAAGTTATAGCAGGGCTTGGATGGATAGACTTATGAAAAAACTTTTGAAATTCAACATACCTACCAACATCATATAATTCCTGATTTCCTATTTATCTTATAGAAAATCCCAATTCCATTAACAACAAAGTATATCGAATAAAAAGTTGGTGTGTGTATCTCCTCAATTGGATTCCGCGTCTTTTTGTAATATTTTTTTTAATGATATATTATTGCTCTTCTTGACAATTGAAACATATTTTGAACTTCCAAGGTCTCAATTATCTATGCATGATTACTATTTAAACTAAGTCATAGAAAATTCAAATGAATCCCACAAAAACTTCACCTTGTTTACGTAGAGTAAAAATTGCTGTACTATTCACTTAGAAATGAATTGAAAATGTTAACTATTCAAATCCATTAAACTATAAATGTTCAGTATCTGATAGTGACTCTGGAAATGCAGCTTAATTGGGCCAGTTTTACTCCTGCTATTTTGATTTTGAGGAAGAGATTATGCATGCAACATTTTATTTTTAGTTTAAACTTTTTCTTCTAATAAGGATAACCTATCTACATTTAGGTTTAGCTTTCAATTTCAATGCTATTTTATTTTTAAATTTTTCATTCTTTTAAATACAATGAGATATTGTAATTTTGATGGATCTAGCATATAAGATGATGTATTGATAAATCGTTACATGGGCACTGTAGTTTTAAAATATTTTAATATTATTTTTGTGGTCAATATCTTATTTTATTTTTATATAAATTAATTTTATATTTGAACTTTTTTTTTATAATACAGATTGCTACATGGAAAGTCATAATTAACATGAAAAATTTATTTTTTACCACTATGTTCTAGAATTTATGTTTATCACAAACACTTTAGAAAAACGATTTTATGAGAAAGTAAAAAATTTGCTTCCATTAACATGGTTCAGAAAATTCATGATATAATTAACTTCAAACACTCCTTGATAGGTGTAAACGTTCTTTTCGAAATCTTCTATCTATTTTTATAAAACAAACTTTGAATTTTAAATTCGAATTTCAAATACAAATTTCTCAAAAATTATACCAAATACAGAATTTAAACTATAAATTTGTATTGCCATTAGATTTTTTGTTTCAAAACATACTGTATTTTTATATATCTTCTATTATCATCTCTTGGGAAAGAAAATTGTTATTTTCCAACAAAACACATTTACAATTTTCTTTTCCAATACATGTATAGTAAAAGAATGTTTTATAAAGATGAGAGCACCAACGTAGAAAACATAAAAATTACATTTAAATGTTCATGCTCGTTTAAAATCAATCATTAAAACTTTTTACCCACGAAATACAGAGATGATGTTCTTCAATGTATCTATAGATATCATTGAAGCCTGATGTTACTTTCTTGTATAATGTAAAATAAATAAAGATTTAGGGAGTTATAGGTACAATAATTTTTCAGCCAGTTGCATTTTTATTAGAATCAAATTTCTTTTGTAAGACAATATGGCAAAATTTGAGAAGGCAAACAAAATATTGCAAAAACAGTTGGATTTGAAAATTATTTATTTAAGATTAATGTTATAATTTTCCGATGCATTTATTTTTACTAACTTAAAAAAGTTTTGCTAACTCATTTTTATGCCTTCAAGCCTTCAAGTGTGAAGCTTAAATGTTTGAAATTTTAGATGTGAAACCAACTTAAAATTGGCATGAAATCTTGAAAAATTGCATTGTGTTAATCTATTGGTTTTATAATGGTTTCAGGTAAACAATAAGCATTAGACTATAGAAATAAACTACAGCCATTATACGTAACTTGAAGTAAATTTTATATAAAAATCACATGATCTTGCACGGCCATATTGAATTGCTGTCAAATATTATTTTAAATAACAAATTTAACAGACACAAATTTAGCATATTTACTATTTTCTAATTGCTATTCGTTTGATTATTATTTATTTTTTCTTAAAACACAAAATTTTTACAATTTTCATGTTTATTTAATATTTATAATAATAATCTTATATATTTAAATGAGCAATTCTTCTTGTATATATATAAATATATATATATATTTATATATATATATATATAATTGGAATCTCGGAATCGGCTCCAACGATTTTCATGAAATTCAGTATATAGGGGGTTTCGAGGAATCATTTTTAGAAAATGTTATTTATTTGTGTTTTATCGATAATTTTTTATAATGTAATGATATGTTTGTTTAATATTTATAGTCAATTGGAATATAGTCATTGGAGTGGCTAAGTGGTAGCGTGCGAGGCTATTATACAGAGATCCCGCGTTCGAATCTCGGCTCCATCGACGAATAAAATTAATTTTTTTTAATTTTATTAATTTTAAACCCAACCCAACAAAACAACACAATAAAGTGAATAATATTTTTCAAATAAGATTTTGTTATTATAATTGTATAATTGTATAATTTAAAGTCATTGGAGTGGCTAAGTGTTAGCGTGCTGGACTCGTCTTCCGCCTCGACGTAATATAATTTCCAAAAAACACAATTTATAAAAAAAAAAAAAAAATACCGAGCAAAGTCATCGATCGGTCATCCAGATATTAATAATTTATTATTAGTATTGTAGATTTCCACACAATCACAAAATTAAATTGTAATTGATAAATGTGATTGGAAGAGGGCACTTGGTTCCAACCATAAACAATATAATTTTATAATTTTCATTATCATAATTCATTATAGTAATGAAAAGTATAATCAAAACTGCCGCCAACTCTACGGATGTCTTAAGCTATTTTAACTTCTTACCGAACAATCCAAATAAAAAAATTTTGACAAAGAAATGTTAGAAATAGAAAAATTGAACTAGATGCGCAACATTATAATATAGTATCTATATGAGTATCAAAATAATACCTTGACTAAAGAAGTATATAAAAAAAGGACGTCTGTTAGTAACATTGTTACCTAAATACGTATATGGATGGTAAAACTGTTTACAGTCGTTAGGATTCATATCAATTCACTATTCTATGTAAGAAAAACAACCATTGGTTTCTGAGAATGTATATGTTATTTAGTTTGTACCATTTATTCCTGTAGGAAAAGTAGAAGAGCCAATATGTCAAACAGGTTGTATTCTTTAGAACCGTGTGTCTAATAATTTATTTATTTATTTTTGTTCATTATTTCCTGAATTTCTTTCCAATTGGTTTTTTAAAATAGTAACCTAATTGTTTTTCATTAGACAAATCTGTTAAGAGATTGGCTAATACTTAGGCATTTGTAGTGATGATATTTCTTTATTTGCATGCTCTATTACTTGATGAAATCATATTAGCACCTTGAACTGATTTTAGTAAACACTCTCACCTATCATGCCTTGAACTTCAAGGCAAATTTATGTCTTGCTTATCACACGTTCACGAATATTAATTAATATTTACCAAACACTTACTTAGTATGCTTTGGCACATCGACCTTGGTTATTACCATTATCTTTATAACAATTAATTTTTAAGAACCCATATGGACCAAGTGTGTGATACGCTCTTTTACTACGAACTTCCTAATATACTGTAATGCTATTAAGACTTTCATAAAGCTGTATTCACGCTCTTATAATTTCCATGGTTCTTGGTTGGAAGCAAAGATAGAAACTGATGAATTACTGTTGTTGTCAAATAAAATTAACTAAAATAAACCATGTGGTATATAAATGATTTTCGTTTTCTTAGAATGTTACTTCTATAGTAAGAGTTGAAGTTTCAATGGTATGACTGTAACATACTAAATGATAATGATTGTAAAATTATGATAATAATTTTAATTTTTCTAAAATTTAATTTTATAAAAATAAAGTAGGTATAATTTAACCAAATATTAAAACAATGTATAAGACACGAAGACTTTTATTACACCTATAGACCATTATATATCATGGAGAATTTACTTTCCTAGTATTTGTTACAATTTTTAACCAAACCATGTTAGAAAAAAGTCATATTTTGTTAATATCTAACAGACAATCCAATTTTTGAAATTAATGAAAACTTATTTAGATACGTTTAAAACTAACATGAGAGGTAAACAAAGATTTGCGGAAGCGGTGACGTGTCTTAGAACTTTATCAAGTCTTCATTTAGCATTATTTCCCTCGAAAAAAAAAATCAGTATATTTGAAATTCAAATAATTAAAAAGAAGTTATTATTTCCGTTTTTTGTGTCATATTTTTATTCATATTTGTTTTTCACTTGGACTATTCTTTAATGTTTTTTCATCTTACGTAAAACATTTAATTAAAAAATATTTTACTGTTTTTCTTTTATAGTTTTGAACTTTTAACGTAATGTATTTTAAA
This sequence comes from Chrysopa pallens, assembly GCA_020423425.1. NCBI lineage: Eukaryota > Metazoa > Arthropoda > Insecta > Neuroptera > Chrysopidae > Chrysopa > Chrysopa pallens. The sequence goes on along the minus strand of CM035591.1, from coordinate 15,526,496 downwards.
GGATCTCGATACTATCTCAGAAATAGCGAGATAATGAGAGAAAGTCAGATTGTGGCCGATGCTCGGGAAATTCTGCTGGTGGGGCACTTGGATTTTTTTATTTATTTATTTCTTCAATTCTTCGGTATATTTTACATTAGATAATAAAAAGGAATTATCCAGCTAATGTTAAATATTCTTATTTACTCAATTTTAGTGTATCTACTTTTTACCGTATATACAATGATAATGCATGTAACCTGTATATGAATGAATGTTGGTTGCTAGTTGACAGAATAACATTTGACGGGCAGACACTTGTATGCACAATATTATATACATTGTGTTTTTGTAAAATATATTTGACTAGTGCCAGTGACAAATTTTATCATTCACCAATGTGTATTTTATTTACACATTGGCCACAATAATATATGATATTGTTGTTTTCACACAATAGTTCTATGGATATAAATGTTTTTTCATTCAATGGTTTCATGTGGGTTTGATACAATTGTAGTGGGGTTATAAATAAAGTAATACAAACCCGTTTACCAATTCAGGGGTATAGGTTTTCCATTATAATGGATTTTAAGCTAAAGATTTTGAGAAAATTTTTAAATGGTGTTAATCACTGTATATAAAATAAACTATCTATTGACTTACTGCTATTAATAACTTGCCGAGATAGAAGAAACCTGACCGAGTTTGAGTTCTTTACCCTATACGTCTCAAGTTTCTTTACGAATGGCATGTCTTTGTTAGTTATAAATCTAATAAAAGTTATCATTCTATATTAGCTCTGTCTTTGATATGATTCTCTAAGAAAAGTCTTGAACTGAGTATAATTACTACTTCTAATTCTAATTTATTTACGTCCACTTTTCGTCCTTTAAAGGCTTACCGCCAATGCTAAATACTAAAATCTTTGATTTGTTTAGATTTCATTAACACAGTATAGATTCCAAGTATCACAGTATTGTGCAAGTGAATTAATACTGTCCTGCAGTGTCAGCCTGCCAGGAGCCAGCAAAACCAAATCGGCCGCAATGCGAGGACCTTTGCATGATTCCCGATTTTTGAGACCCCTCCCCCCTGTTGGTTTATTATTATCTATGCACTATCACTACATACCTTTATGTTTTATTGAAAAATTGTTTTTTTTTTACTATCATGATTGAATTATATTTGTAACCAATGATTATCTAATATTTTTTGGTCAACTAAACGCCTACAATTTTACCTCAACAAGAAGTTAAAATGGCATTAAATATTGAGTTACAACCCCAATTTATTAGTGAATGGCTTGTCACGGATAGATTAAATGCTACTCGAGTACACAAGGAAATATTAAGATTAGTAACACATTCGCTGAAAAGCTTTATTAAGAAATACTAGGTGTCCAAATTAAGAAAGATTTACAATTTTTTGCCGAAAACCTTGTACTTTTTATTAAGAATTGTCTTAGCAAAAAATAACTCTACACAACTTATTTTCTTTAAAAAACTTAATCCCTTTAGCATCGAAATCATCATTTCTAATCAACAAAAAAGGAAAAAAAATATAATTGATCATAACAAGGTTAATGTTAAAAAATATGTTTTTAAAAAAATATTTAGTACGATAGTCAATGGCTCATTGTTTTTGTTGTAAAAATTATACTTCAAATAGATTCTGAGATTAGTATTAAGTGTCTCTGTAACGTATATACGCAAAAACATGGACGAGGAAATAGGTAGAACATGAATGAAAAAATTTTCTGTCCCAAAATTTCCGCAAATACTACAAATGAGATCAAAAATAGTTTCGAAGTTCGTTTTTCTGAACATTTCTAATAGTTTAGGGGTGTGCTTGGGTATTAAAACATTTTTTCTGGAAGACATATGGATTAGGGAGGTGCACCCATCCTTTAACAAGTATATGAGAATGTGCATTAAATATGATCATAGGCCAAAAAGAAAAAACAAAAATCATAAAGTGCTTTATGACCATAGTGTTTCCTTCCCATTCAAACAGCCAATTAAAACTATCTAAAAAACATTTTAATATGTATGGTGTCAAACGTATTAGTTTCATTGATTTTAAGGACAAAAGTTTACCAAAACTTGATTTCTTTTTATGGTCTAAACTTAAATGTTAAAACATGCTATGGATGTTGGATTTGGGACTGCCCGTCATTTTCTGAATATGTATACCGTCAAATGCACACTGTTTTTTATTTATCAAAACACATTTTGTAAAACAAAGCTTATCTGCTGGACTAATTCGTTAATCTGTACGTGGACTAAAAGCTCAATATATATAGAGATAATGCCCTCTATCTTTTAATGTATCTCATAAAATACTAAGCTGAGGGAATTGGTATAATATCCTTGAAATGTCCCTAAAGAAAAAAAAAAAGCCAATATTTATAAAATATGTTCAATTTCTTATAAGATTAATAATAATATTAAAAAGGAAAATATGACAATATTATGGGAAGACAAAAAATATCTTAACGAATTAAGTTTCACATTTCATACCGGATTTTTCAAATAAATATAAAAGTTGTTATTTGACTATTTGTAAAATTATTTATAGAATTGTTAAAAAGTTTGTCATTATGTTTCTGTATAACCTTCAGGCTTTTTATTTTTGGAGGTCTTTGTCTAACTTTTTAATACACAACAGCTATTAACTTTCTGTCTCACAATTTTCTTTCACAGATTTAGTTAAAAACAAAATTCATATGAAATGTTTTAAATTATACCAAGTGTTTGAAAATCAGCGAAAAATTTGTTTAAAAACAAACTATATATAGTCTAGTATTTTAAAATAAAACACTACGTTGCTATTATTTTCTTCCCAAAAAAAAAAAAGGTTTTACATTAGTTCATTCTTCAATTATTTAAACTTTAGTACTGATCCGGTATAGCTTTAAGATTCAAAATATGGTAGGCAGCGTCATCCGAATGAACAAATTTTGCATACTCATACATAGATTTTATAGCTACAACACTTGTTTCTTTGAATAGGATACTTAAAAATCACGAAATTTGGAAGCAACAATAAGAATAATCTCGATTTACTTCAAAACTTCTACCAGCTATGAGTTTACAACGGATAAGTTTACTTTCATAATCATGATCATGACAGAAATAGTCGTAAAGAATTACATATAAAATTAAAATAATTTACTCATCTGAATTTTTTTAAGAAATATTGTTTTTCTTATACATCTCCACTAATTCAAATGCCGGCAACAAATGAAATTTTTTGATTTTATATTTGAATTTTTATTTTAAATTTTCAATATTACTTGAAAATATACCGGCGCCAGACAAGCAAACACTGCATACTTTCAAACTGTTTCAACTACTTACTATCTACGCGATATCCTCCTCTAGACTAAGAAAAATTAAAAAAAAGAAGAATACTTTGTAATATGTAAAATTTTTAAATGTTAATTTGTTTAGCGGTTAGCTTAACTAGATTATTTTACTCAGGATTTACATTTTCATAATCCTTTAAGGATACTTTTCCTGTTTGTCTTTACGTTTTCGGTATATATAATATTCTAGTATATTAGTAAAACATTTTATTTTGAAAATAGCTGTATAATAATACATATATATACATATATTATACATAATTTATAATATTTAAAATTCCTTCAAAAAGTTTTGATGGTAGAGTACTTATACACATAATAATATACACTTCTTGTTACTTGTGGCCAATACTGTCTGGTTGAATATACACAAAATTTATAAGTTATATAAAGAGACTTCAATCTTTGGTAGGTTGGATCCATGGAGGAGAAACCTCTGTAGAAACAGTGTTTTTTACGACATACTGTGTTACATATTTTATTTTATTACATATTTTATGTATTAAAATAATTAAATACTTTGCATTAATTAATGAAAATTGCATTGTAATTATTTTTCTTCAAATTTGCATGGGTGGAGAAAGTTACAGTGTTCTTTAACAATTTTGTGGCGCTTAATTATTTAAAAAAATTGTTGATATAAGTGAAACCAAATCACAAAGTAAAACAAATAAGTTATACTAAAATATGTGTAAGGTATAAAAGGGTACCATATCTTCAAATATTCAAGTACTCCAAGTCTACATGAGAAGTTGATGCTTTGACTAGATTAATTATTTGATGATTATAAAATAATTGTTATATTTTGTTTTATAATTTCGACGTGCAATTTATTATTATTTTTTTTAATTTAAATTTATTTCAGTTGTTGGTATTAAATTATAAATTAAATTATTAATTTTGTGATAACTTTATAGAAATTGAGAATACAATCACGTTTAAAATTAAATTATATAAATATAAAATGATATGACCCTGCTTTTCGTTAAAAAGTAAGAAGCTATAGGTACACAAGGAGCTCATTATAATAATTTTTATTAAATGTTCTATTTAATTAATTATTTTTTTGAATTAATACCTTTCATTTTATTTATTGAACATAATATATGTTACATTACGATACGGCGGCAAATAAATAATTGAATTTTATGTCTAAGTGTCTTATATTCTTGCTTCCATCATTGACACGTACGCATTATAGGTACTGACCAATAGAGGTCTAGTCAACCGCAAATTTTAAATAACATAAATTTGAAATTAAAATACATTCGAGTATCACAAAAATTAACAATTTCATTCTTGTGTTTTCCTACAAAGCAGATGAAGAAAGTAGGAGATAAATTTATAATCCCATGTATTTCAACATTCAAAAAAAAAAAAAAAAACAAAAGGTATTTTATACTAAATAATTTCCAAAATTTGAAATGCGAATTTTTCTTAATTAAGAAACAAATACAAAATTCTAAGGCCGCAATTTATAAAGTAAAGGGGTATAGAACAATAAGATAGATGAAAATATTAAAACTTCATATTTTGATGTGTCAAATGTATATTGTATGGAGTTATCACTGGAATAACAAGTTTTTATAATTACTACCCATCCTGCTGCATCTAATCAAATATGCTTATAAAATGATAAAATTAAATAATTTAAAAATTATTTCTTCCAAGAATACAATTGAATTAGAGCATATAAAGAAAATTCTTTTGAATTAAATTTGAAAGGACACAGAATGATTTAAGTAAAATGATTACGTAAATTTGTTGCAGAGTGATATCGCTTTGAAATAACTAGTGACAACATAAAAACTAGAGCCTTTAAATTTTTTGTGGAAACTAGAGCATTAAAATATGTTAGGTGGTCACTGGTAATACTGGAAAAACTGTTTTTAATATTTTTGAAGGTAAAAGATGGTAAATTATACAGAATGCTTTTAGTTATATATTCTTGGTGGATCTAGAGTTCGCTCTTGGAAAGGAAGTATTATGCATAGCAGTAGACAGATCCGAAGTGTACGGAAATATTCCGAATAATACAAATACTATTCAATTTTCCTAATGAAGCTCAGGAAGAAATCGACAGAGGAGAGATAACTACTCTCGATAAACTGAACTGCGAAAATTAAAGCTAGTGTTTGTTGAAAGCGAGAAGAAAACTATCAAGTTCAAAACTAAGTAATAAATTAATGGAAATAAAAATCAGATACACGCAAAATTTATGAACCCTAAAGAAAACCATGTTCAAACTTTGCAGCTCTTGGATTTCAAAATCGTTACTATTTAGTAACAATGTCTCATATGATCGAAGAAACAAGTGTGAATGACCTTGAAGTGTCAAAAATAAATGCTAAACATCATTTAAACGAATGAGCCGGAAGAAATTAAATCCACTGATTAATTTTAATGTTATTGTCAATAATAAATCAGTTTATTTTTATAATAAAATATTGTATGATTCTGGCTGTAATGTAACGTTAACCAATCATCGAATTGCTGATTTGGTTAAGTTGAAATTAACAATTTAAAAATGATTGTGCAAATAAAAATTTTTCCTACGATTTGATATTAGGAATTGACATTATCGAATAATTTAGATTGATGCAAATTATCTTAAAATATTAAAAATTAGCCCGCGATGGGAAACTCTTAAGTAAGAAATAAGTGGTGGCTATGAAAAACTATTAAATACTAGCTATGAACCAATGGGGTGTCATTGTTTTATAATTGTATAGAATCATTAACAAATATTAAATCTGATTCATTTTAGAGGCCATATTTTATTTATAATAAAATTTCTATGACCTAACTACGACTTTAATTTTCTTATTCCTCAAAGCTATTGGCTCTCATAGAAAAATGCATCGAAATTCAACTTGGGATTACATACATATAGGTTTAAAAGCCGCCTTTTTGAAGTTTGTTAAAAACTAATTCACTTTTCACATTTCAGAATGAAAATCACTTATTTCAAGGATTCGCTCCTACATCCATTTCAGGGAATAATTGCCTGGAATCGGTGACTCCAGTTCATTTAAATAGTTTCCATGCACACAAAAAATTTTTTAGAGGTCCACAACCCGTTTACACATTTAGATTTTCTGGGTAAACGGAAAGACTTTCTATTCGAAAGTAAATCATGTTATATTTAAGTTTTATATATATTTATTTAATATTTATTTATTCAAAAACATAAAGTTCAACACTCACACACACGTACATGCACATAAACATACAAAATAAATGGTTTATAAGAAGAAAGATGATGACATAAAATAAATTTCACATAAAAAAGTATACATTATCTTATTTTTTAGACAATTATTTTTATTAAAAAAAAAAAAAATGAAACCAAAATGAAAACGTGAAATGAATTTTATAAATAAGTTAAGATGCCCACGAAATGATAAAAAAAAGTAATAATAATAAAAAACTTTACGGTTTGGAATACATCACCACTTCTCTTTGCATAATATAAATCATAAGTCAAAATCGAAAACTAGATATTGTGGTATGAAGTAAATTTTTTTAATATTATTATTTTTTTAATAAAATGTATGCCTCTATATGTATTTTCAAAAGTGTAATTATTGATTCATGTTTATTAAATATTTTTCCTTTGTTGTAATTTATATTATATTGTGGGAAATTTGTATGAGAAATTTCTGCTGGCATAGAATAATTTGGATAAATTTTTTACATATCTAATATATAAAATTTCCATGTCAAAATGTTAGTTACCGTACTCCTCCGAAACGGCTTTACCGATTTTTACCAAATTTTATATGCGTATTCAATAGGTCTGAAAATCGGCTACTATCTACTTTTCATACCCCTAATTGATAAGGGTCTACTATTTATATTACTTAAAGCAAGAATAATTCTTCACAGTTTTTTCGAGAATTCAATATCTTATAAAATCATTAAAAACAAGGGTATAAATGGTATAAATGTAAAAATTCTTAAAATATCGCATTATTAAACTAATTAAAGTTTCGATTGACAAGAATGGCTTGTAAATTCCAATAAGATAAAAATTTAAAGAATCAACATTGTAAAGGAAATAAATGATATTCGTTCTATTTTCTACAAAAATTTCAAATAGATCCAATACAAGACAACGATTTATTCGTATTATTTCAAGCTATTATTCCAACGTATTTCATTTTACTGCAAAAATGATATTATACAAGCAGTTGATATTTTGAAATTTAGTTATAAAAATATAAATAATTTGTTTATAATTTGGGTCTGAAGTGTTTTCCTAGGCTTTTAATTAATTTTATTTAATATTCCATATAAAAAAATTATCAATTTCTGAACCTCATGCTAATTTCATATGATTGGCGAGGCATTTAAAAAGACCGGACACAGTTTGGATTTCACTTTATGTGTGTAATCAGAAAACGCGTAATGTACACTAACTTTATGGTGTATTTTTTAATTCTGTTCAGTTTAAAATAAATTCTGATAAACAACTCAACACAACATAACAACAGAGTATTTTAAAATATTTTAAATATATACAAATACTCAAGTTCGTATTTTTGAGTATATATTGCCCATTTTAAAGATTTTAAAATGAGCAATAGTCAAATGTTTCATATAATAAATTTTGAACCGATTTATTTAGTTGGTTAAAATTACTTGATAAAATACAAATAATAGCAATTTACAATTTTAGTTATTATTTATACAATATGCATAGATAAATGGGTACCAAGTAGTTTATTGCAACACTCCGAACTCTTTGTTCTAGAAATACAGTTTTATTATTTTACGAAAGCGAAATTTATGATAGCTCTTTTAAATCTTTTTAAGCATCAGAAAATCAAAAACCTCCAAATAATACCGTCAAACTATATTAATTTATACAAATAAAAGCCGAGACTTAGAAAAAAGCTAAAGAAATACTTTTTTCAATATTATTATGCTTCAATTACATTTGTTAATTAGTATATATATATATATATATATATATTTTTTTTTTATATTTTTTTTTTTCAAAAATTTGCATACAGAAAAACTAATGGAACTTTTGGACTAAGGGATGTTTTAAAAACTCATAGAAATCACAAACTATTTTTGTCTTTTAGACTGAACTTTAATATATAACGAGTAGACCCTAACTACGAGCGAATAAATAGATTATAAAAACTAAATTAATGTAGGCAATAAATTACTCTGTGCCGAGTACTCGTCGCACGCTCAATTTTTTAGCTAGTAACAAGTGTGCACTATTATATGTATTCCATAGTCAACTATTTCAATTTGAAATGGTGAAAGCTAAATATTTTGCATCATTTCAAATTTTAAAAAATGATCTAAATTATTTATAATTTTAAGTTTTACGAAGTAAAATAATTTACAGATTTTTTAGAAAATAAAATTTAAGAAGTGAATTAAAATTTTTACAACAGATGGAAATTTTATTTAATCATAACCTTAAAATTTCAAATTACAAGAATCAAGATTTCATATTTCAAGAATTACTTAATTCTCACTTACATCTATCAATTAACTAAACAAATTGTCAATTTGTCAAAAATGATTATATGCCAAATGTTAGGCGTGGATGAGTATATAGATTTTGCACCTGATCTATAAATAATAAATAGTACGCTGTATCGAGCTCACATATCATTCGAAAACTGATATCTTCAAAAAGTTTAATAATGTTGCAAAATTATTTTCAGATATTACAAATTAGCTCACCATGAGCTATAATCTAGTCAGGGTACAAAATTATTTGGTCTCCTCTGTGAAATAACAATGAGTCAAAAAAATAAAATAATAGCACAAAATCACCCATCTTAAATTTTCAATAAATTGTCCCACCATAAACTACTAACTAACTAAAAATAATAAATATAAAAACTAATTATCTTTTACCAGTTGTGAGACAATGGTAAGTCTAAATTCAATAATAGTACAAAAACCGTCGTCAAATATTAAATAGTAGCCCATCATCACCTACTACTATGTAACTAGAATTAAATCACATCTGTAAAAAATTTTTTTGAAAAGTTTTGCTTTTCCAGGTCTATGTACAGGTGTTAGTTATAACCCCTTTATAGGTGCATACTTTGTACGTATGTACTATTTTCATATCCTGGTACATAAATAAATAAGTAAAAAGGTTGTATGCCAGCTGTGAGCCAAATTGTATGCCAGCCAATTTTTTTATATTTATTTTAGTTTGTAATTAAGTTACAGAAGCCATTCATGACGCCATGGTAATCTAAAATATTAGGATACTATGGCCTTGATTTTCACTTATATTTCCAATTATATCAAAATGTTACTTGGGTAACATAGACATCTGGTATAATAATGTAATTATATGAACATATTACAGTCTCTCATGTATGGTATGCTACTATTTACTAGAAAATATCTTGATAATTGAAAAATGTAATAATTATTATAATTGATAATTACATATCATAATAGTAGTTGAGTTGAAAATAATATAATTTACTATAGGCATAACAACAAACAATATATGTATATTATAAAATAAAATTAACATATTTATTCCATTAATTTTCAAGTATTGTGTTTGTTATGTGTAAAAACAAACATGCATACATACATACACTACGTTTACTTTTGAACTATCTACTATGATTTATTGAAGAGAGCTTTACTTTGTGGAAATCCATGATAATGACTGAAGAAAACTTCAAGGATATATATTTTGCATTATTCCACTATTTATTTTATTATTTATTAAAAATTAATAGTGACATGTTTCGGTTTGTACAACCATTTTCAAACTGTGAAGATTAATCCTTTTTAAGGTCTTATATACTATAAATTACTATGACGTATAAATATTTGGTATAAACTTGTAGATCAATTTCAACAATTACAAAAACAAATATGTATCATTTCGGAGGCAGTGGAGATACACAAAAAAAAAGGCAAACGACGCTCTTAAACGATCAAAAAGATCTAATACACTCCAGTTTGTTTTCTCTAGGGCGTACAGGACTTCTAATATATCTTACATCCTCCTATCAATCAGCTTAACCAGAGTTGATTCTCGACAACAGGTGACTTCACTGTTTATGAAATAGTACACTAAAACGACCCGATAATACGTTGGTTTAGCTTCTTTGAGAAAAGAAATTTGCATCGATGATGAGTTTCATGTATATGGGTTTGACTGATTTGAATCATCGAATCCATTACTACAAATATGTGACTACTAAACATGTTCGAAAAAGAATGATAAAAGTAAAATTTTAGTGATTTTTTTCCGTACGTAATGCTAAATTAAGTTAAAGGTTAAACTTCAAATAGAATAAGATGTCGAAAATTATTAATTATGCTTCATTCATTTCATTTACATAAAAATTATAGTTTTTGTCTTATAATGCTTTGTCCTTAATGAAATATGTAACCATATTTACTGCAGGGTGATATTAAATGAAATTATATTGTATTCCGCAATCTACAATCTAAAAAAATTGGAAAATTCTTAGGCATGATTAAAATAAAAATTGATACAATTGATACCATTAAATAATCAAAATATGGTAATTGGTTTTATTATTTAAATTATTAAAATAATTATTATTAAAATAGTGGAAAAAAATATTTATCATATCGGCAATATTATAATGAAATAACGCGAATATTTTTTTATATATGATTTATTGTGAATCATGCTTACGGTGTATTCTATAAAATTTATTCTAAAACCTTTTATGAAAAGTTCTAATTAGAAAATGAATCTCAATATTGTTTTTAAGTATTTATACTTCATTTTTATCTTAATAATAGTAAAATCAAAAATATATTTTTGCTTATATACTGAATACATGAGTTTTATGCACATACTAGGAGATACTACTTTCTACATACTATTTTCTATATTTTATATCAAAAATATAGAAAAATGTTGATATATTTTTGATATAAAAATAATATTTTTTTTGCTGTACAAATAATATTTCATTTAATAAATTTATCAATCAACAAACAAGTATAAGGAATGAAATAATTCAATGAATCTGAACACAAAACTATTCTAAAATAACTATATTGAATAATTATATAGAACAGAAAAATTTCAAGAAAGTCATATTAAATTAGTCAACATAACAACTAACACTGTTAATTCTTTAGCTACTCGATATATGTTTGTTTAATAAATTTATAATCATTAATATATATTGACAAAATATTCTAAATATTTTGGGAATGAGTAATACGAAGTGTAAATATAAAAAGTGAGTTTACAAAAACGTGTATATTCTTTATAATTTATTCATAAATTGTCTAGATTGCACTTTAGTACTTTTCTATCTTGGCACAAGCATGGATGCCTATGTGGCTGTATTTGTCATATTAAGAAGGTCAAATATATAAAAGCCATTTAGAAAATTCAAAAGTAAACGTACTTTTTATACGATACATTATGCATGTAAAATAACTAATAACACAATATCAAATTAATATTCACATTTGATTATATGTTTAAATAACATTTATTTTAGATGAAAGACTCATACATGTAAATTATAGTCGTATTTAATTAAGAATTTGGCAATTTTTGAACAGTGGCTCTTTATTATACTTAAGATTGTGTATTGATTTTAATTTCATTAACAGTCCTTATAATTCGAGTTTCACTATGAATATTAATAAATTGTTCTTCATGAAATCACGATTATGATTTTATTAGTATACCAAGGTATGATATACAGACCTATTTTGTTATCGGAATTTTTCAATTTAATAACATAAATAATTTCAAAAGCCAAATAATATTTTTAATTTTTTATATTTTTTTCCAGTTTTTCCTTTAAATTATTTTGTAAAATCGTTTAAATGTGACTCAACAAATATTTCATAATTTATTATTTACAAGTTGATATTTTAAAGCTCTTTTTAGTATTATTTAATGTTCATTTAATCAAGCAGAAAATGTATGTAAGCAAAACCTGTTTTAACAATTTGTAGAATGTATTTCTTACTTCCTTAAAATTAAAACCATTCAATTTTAAAAACAGTGAATAAGTTCTTTAGTTTTTCGATTGCACAGGTAATGTACATAAAACATTGTTTTCAAATTTTTATTTAATTAATTTTTTTATTAATAAATGAGTGAATGCTTTGTATCAACGGTTGATTGTTGATGTTATTCTCTTCCGCCTCGACGTAATATAATTTCCAAAAAACACAATTTATAAAAAAAAAAAAATCCCGAGCAAAGGTCATCCAGGTACTATTACATTAAACTGGTAAAATATTAGTTTTTGTAAAAATTATTATTGTTGTTTTAGCTTCAACTAACTAGATTAATTCCCACAAGAAGCCGTCTTATCTCAATTCATAAATTAAGAAATTATCTTTTGGCGTGCATACTTGGCAGGCATTACTTAACATAAAGGAGAGTATCAGGCACAAATGAGAGTTCTATTTCTCAGATTATTTGACAACATTGAAAATATATTTAATATTATGGTAAGTGTATTTAAAATTATTTTTATATTTCGATTTGTTCTTGTCGGGAAAAGCTCACTGGCAAGCTCTTCGACTACACATCAAGATTGTTGATAACGAACGTTATTGCATTTGAATTATAATTTTAATAATTGGTATTGTGCGAAAATTGAGAAAATACAATATTTATTGCATTTAAGATTATCCTCTATAATTAATTTATTTGTTTTCGCCATTTTATAAATTGACTTTACACAAAGTTTCTCCATTTAACAAGTAAATCAATAAACTTTATAAAATTTTTATTAAATTTTCTAAAGTATACCTTTAAAACTATACTTAAAATGACTAAATAAAATTAACCACAATGTGACTCAACTTTTTAAAAATATTGATAAATTATAATGAACTTTATAATTAATATGATGTGCTTTTAAAACACTCGAAAAAATATGAAACAATTTTACGTAGACTTCGCTTGTGTCACCTTTATGTCACGTTATCAGTCACGTGACAAACGCCATTGAAAACTATTTTTCATTAAATATTCAATAGCCTCGTATTGCTGCTTTCCATTTCTTATTCAAACTTATGCAACATATTTCTTCCCATTATTTTAAGTTATATATAAAATAATAACAAGCACACTTTAGTATAAGCCACATATAAACACTTGTATGATCATCAAATAAATAGCTGTGTCTTTAATAGCAATGAAAAGATTGGACCATCATAGTGAACCGCTGCTATATAGCAGTTTTGGTAACTAGCCAACTAACATTAGTGATCATTTTTTAAAATGCATTATACAAGAACATATGAACTAGATATAAGACTGTGTTGTCATTGAATGCCTATATTATTTAGATTTTCAAGTTAATATCTACTTCTTTAAGTGTGATTCCCAGTGGAAATATAGTTTTATTATTTATTTATTACTGCTTTGAAAATTTATTTCTTTAAATGAGAATCGGCTTACACTATCGTATTAATTTAAATGATTATCGTAATATTACTATCGATTTTTTGTTGTTTAATACTAATCAGATTTTTTTAAATGGAATCTGGAATTAATTGAATAGTTTTTACAATGGTTACTGGTGTAATTTATCGAATTTCTACAACATCATGAAAAAGTTAGACATACATACACACACCTATTTTTGTTTTTTTAAATTACAAGATAAACATGCATTTTTTCATTCAAGCAGAACGTTTTGTCTAGCGATGAAGCAATTCGTACAAACGGCTCATTTTCGACATACAAATATTAAAAAACATGAATATTGTTCATCTTGTAATAGTAATAGAATACAAATTTCACTAATATCCGGGTTTGAGACGATAGATATGAGAATCATAAATTTTTCAATTTGAAGAATATTTTCCAGGATCAAATATTATCTGAATGATTTGAATGTGACGCAAGGTAATGGATCGGTATCAGTCCTGCATACAAAAAGGTCACGTGGACATTTTCACGTGGAGCAATGATTCTGTCCGAAAGTTTACCATTTTTTACATTTTTCTAATTTAAAACATTCCTTGAAAAGTTTTCTCGAATTTTTGTGTCTGAATGCGCATTAAATAATTTGTCATATTGAAAATCAGAATCCAGTGATCATTATGTCATGATATCAAAATTATAGAACATACAATCTTTAACACAAACACAAAGAACGTTATCGAATTATTTTTTGAATGTTACAAATTGAATGATCTATTTTGTCTATTGACGAACTTAAACCCTCTTGTTAAGTCTCTCATTGAGATAACGGGTAGGTAGGAATGTGAGCACCAACATTTTTTAACATCTTCAATATTTTCATTACAAAATTTAAACTTAATTTAAAACACTCTGGCATATTCTGTATAGTAAATAAAGAATAAATAATTTTTACTTTCTGAGACTCTAGATTCAATTTAAATAGTTACAATAAGCAACGCAGTTTTTATGATTAAAATACACTTCAATAAAAGTTTGAAGGCAACAAGACAATTTTATAATGTGCAGTAAAATGGCTACAGGATGATAGGAGGTCAATGTAGAATATTGGCCAGTATGGTTAAAAAATGGTTAGCAAATTTCAAAATTTGGTAGGGATTTGTGTCGTTATAATAACAAATACAAATTTTCGAAGTCATTCGAAATATTTTAGCACGTCAAGGTTGCGAATAATGAGTTGACAAATAGTCTAAATAATTGTTCAGTAATTGTTCATAAAAGGTTTTGGTTTTCAAAAATTGTTTCAAAATTTGATTAGGCTTACTTTTCTCAAAACTTAATTTTATTTCAAGGTCATTAAACATATTTTAGCACGTCAAAGTGTAATTGACTCGAATAACAGTCCAAGTCATTGATCGAAATTATAGCCATTATCAAAATGATACATTAAATGATCAAAGCCCGGAATTTAATTTGTTCCATCATATTGATGGAATTTGATCTAACAAATAATTTAAATGCCGACGTGCTTAAACACTTTTAATGATATTGAAAATTTGAATTTGTTATAATGAAAAATAAAGCCTGAACTAATTTTGAAATATGCTAACCATTTATGAGTAGTTAGTGACGAATTTGTTAAGCTAACTTACAAGTACTTGTGTTCTGGAACCAATAAATTATCTCATGTAAATCAGCACGCCATTTTCTACATTATATAGAAGCAATAATAATTTTTAGGTTGCTTTATACACCATTCATCTGTCAACAATTCATTATTATAACATATTATGAGTTTATATTATTATATATTTTATACAAAATAGTATATCTATAGAATGTTTATGTTATATTTAACCCACTTGAGAATTTAATTTGATTTAATAATTCCACTAGGACTTGTAATAGCAATATTGAATATACCACAATATTATTATATATATATGTATATCTTTTTTATTAAAAATAAAATATTCAATTCATACATGAGGTTTTTTTCAGGCGTTACTACACATCTACAGTACAACTGAATATGAAATATTTTATGGATAAAAGTTGTTATAATGAAAATATACCAATATTTACAATTAAATGAATATATAGTTATATTTGATTAGGCCTTAATATGAATAGTAAACTTGAATTCTTTGTTATTTTAAGAGAATTTATGAATATGAATATATAGTTTTATAAATCCCAGTAATATTATTTTTTAAATTGGATTTTAAACATTGAATTAGAAACCCTATAAGCTTATAATGTTGGGCTTACACTTACAAGGATTTTTAATTGTTCATATAAAATTATATCAAAGCAACAACATAAGCTCAGTATGAAAGGAGAAAAACTGTCATCAGTATTTTTGTACACTTAATTATTTCTTATATCTACACTATTTTATAGCATTTTACATCTGCTATGTATTCTAAAAAAAAATTGGTATGGTATGCCATCGACCTTCCATACCCAAACTTCAAATGTGAAGAGCTTACATATGTATGATTTTGATGAAAACAGGCAACAATGTTGGGCTTTTCGTCAAATGAAGGAAACGACGTTCTTTTTATTTTTATCTTGCTTCTCATAAGTATACCTTATGAGAAATAAAATGAATACAATTTTAACTCGATGCATTAATTGAGTCCATAGTTAACCTAACGTGAAAATTATAAGAAATCAGTTATATTCAAAAAGCTCTCATTATATAACGAAAGAGCATAGAAGGCCCTTGATGTCTTCTGATGAAAGCTTTTTAAGAAAGCATCCCATTAATATATACAGCATTTCGATAATGATGAAAAACATAAACCAAGAATGAGGCCATCAACAATGTTTTTTTCTGGTTCATTAGTTAGAAGTGATGCCGTTAATTACATATCGAAGAATAAATAGGATCCATTTCCATTCTTAAGATGAAAATCCCAAGACTTTTGCCTACTATCATCAAAATCAACGTTTATTATTATTTAATTTAGTTTTTTTTTTTTTTTTTTTTTTAAATTTAGATAGTCCATGTATAAAATCACTACTTAATGTATGTACTTAATTATTCAGGAAAAGAATTTTGGAAAAAATAAACAAAATAATTATTTTTGACGTAAGTACTTTATTTAGTATCCTCACACTTCAGAAATATTTAATCAATTCTATCTACTTATGTTACGAAATTTGTATCCTAATCCGAACTGTCCATTTTCCTTGCTTTAGTTAATAACCTTTTAGTTAATAACTTGGATCCAAAAATTCTTACTATCTATAATGTATTCGAAAACAGGATCATAAACATTATACGTATATACAGAAAAGATGGTATTCACATGACATTTTTTTGAATTGTAATATATTAAGTTGAGTTTATACTAGGTTGTAAACAATCCTGGGACGCCAGAATAGCTTAAAAAATATAGGTTTTAGAAAAAACGGTTGATGCACAAGTTGAATGATGTAATAATTAGTGCACTAAAAATTCAATATGCAATCGGTTTTCGAGGTTATTTTGCACCAAACTTAAAAATATCATAATTAATTTTCAGAATAGAATTGAATCGAGCTTAAAATTTTACTTAAAAGGATGGTTGCCTTTCTGAAGAAAAATTGAACCTTAAAGTCAAGTAGGTTAAATTTGTTTTATTCTTTTTTGAGGAAATGAGGAACATTTATTAATTATCAAGATTTTATATAAGGATGTTTGGGAGATACAATTGGCGTTGTCACTCTTTGCTAATTTGATCACGATCAACACATCTCCTCGGAAAATTATTACGATTATCTAATACATATTTATAATGTCTCCTTTTAGTCAAAATACGTAATTATAAAATACAAAATAATATGATCTTGGAAATGGAGTCAAGAACTCGAAATTTGATCGAAAAATCCAAAAATTCTCTTTGATAATATTCAATATAAATATAAAAAAATATTCCAATTCAGTTTCATTAAATCTTATTATATTGTTTGTTTTCAAGGCCGTTTTAAGTAAAATTATCAATATAATAAATCTTTTATAAAAAAATTTGGCTCAGTATGTAGACTAGAATTTAAAAATTGTAATTAATTTAGAAGATTATATTAATTACAAAATCATCGCTGAATACTTTTCAAATTCTTCAACTTTTGCATCAATATCTTTTTGTATCTTTCTAAAATTTATGTTTTTTAAGGATCGCAGTGTTTTTTTACACCCAGTATAAACAACATATTACAATCATGATTTTTAATGTGTTGAAATAAAAAGTATTTTGGCAGAAAGCCCAATGGTTTTCAACTAGTATACATAAAATTGCTACTGTTTCAAATTATGAATATTATAAATGAAAGCAGGAATATTTTTACCCTAGTTAAATTCTATTATCATATAAAGTTTTGTTTGATTACTTGTTGAAAACAACAGTTTCACTATTTTCAATTCTATGAAAAATTTTATTAAAAAAATTAATTTGTCAAATGATAATGAATGAAGTTTTACACAGGATGTTACGTGGCGAATTTAATTCTTACATATTTATTTGACAATTTGCATGGATAAATATATTTTATTATTGTATTTTATTATTAAGCAATCTTTCAACTTGTTACTATTAAATTTTTATTAAAATTATACAGTTTCAGGTCATAAAATGTGCTACAAATGATTCTGCGATCCCAACTTGCTCAATAATAAAATACTAAAATACTTGAACGTCAGTATTTGCGTAATTCGTTAGAGTTTCTTCCTTGGTACGTACCACGGTCATAGCTTTATCATTTTTTTTTATAAAGCTCTTGTTTGTTTATTTTTTTATTTTATTTATAGTTGTATTTAGCCAAAACAGTGTCATAAAATGTGCTACAAATGATTCTGCGATATATATATATATATATATATATATATATATATATATATATATATATATATATATATATATATATATATATATGTATATATATATATATATATATATTAATGAATTAAGATGTAGTCTATTGTATCTGAACGAATGGAAACAGTTAACGCCAAGATTCAATATTAGTAAGCAAACCATGGGTATAAGATCATCCAAGCATTAATTTTAAAAAAGGAACTGCTGTTATATGTACACAAAAAAATTCATTACCACTTATGTTAATCCTTTCTCATTCATAAATTAAAATGATATATTCACAAGTTCTCTATAAACATATATTACGAGTCCATTCTTCTACTCGAAAATTATTTATTTATGTGTTTTATAAAGGAGTAAGAAAATTTACATAAAATTAAAATAAATCAAATACAGCTAGCTATTCGGCCTTATTATTTGTATATCAGTTTAATATAATTATAATGTATTCCAAGGGATCTTCTACATATTTTACACCGTGTAATTCATTATTGTAAATGCATGTGTTTGCTTGCATTAAAGGAAATTTTGTAGCATGATAACTAGAGGGAATTTACAAAAATAAGAGTTTTACTTTATGTAAAAGGCTTCCATTTTTCTAGTTAAAATTTGAATTTTTTAAGTGTTAGGGGATTCCGGATGGGAATTTTTGGATTGCACCTTGTACCCTGTTGAGAACGTCATAGCCTTCTGCATAGGGCCGTGCGAGTAGGACAACCGATCTGATTTGTAAAAAAAATCTAATAGTTTTTTATTGGTTAATTACATTCTGAAAAATTTTTAAAAATTTTACGAAAAAGAATATTTGTTGTTAAAATTAATAAACGAGGAATGTGACGCAAGAATGTCAAAGTCTAAGGGTGTACTAGACACCCAGCGCGATTCAATTTTATTTTTATTTAAAGGATTCACGGATGACGGAAAAATATTTTCTGGGAAATTGAGCGTGACTCAAGAGGATGGAATGGAAATAAACTTGCAAAAAAAAAAATAATGTTCACCTTCTCGGTCGATTTTTTTGTTATTTTGAAGGAATTTATTCAAGGATAATGATAAAAAAACAATATCTAACTGCTTGAGCGGAATATGTTTGCAACCGTCATATTTAGAAAATTCCTTCAAATAATCGTAAAAATAATGATCAGCACAATCAGGACCAAAAACTCCTAGTATGAAAATATGACATGCACCAGTACTTCAAAGTGGGTATTTTTGCACTTTTAAACAGTTCCTACAAGTCAACCACCATGCAAGACAACAGGCTTGGGTTCTAATCAATATATGGAACGCTCGAATGTGTCTTGTAGCTATAGAAATGCACCATATTGATAGTTTTGCTGGTTTTGGATGTTGTGAAAGTATCTTTTCTAATTTTGTCTTGCCAGAGGTTGCTTTTATTTGCATCGAAAAATTTCGGTAATATGTTTTTCAGTGTAATGGATAAAATCTTTAGGATACAATATTCGAGTATTTGGTTAAAGCCAATATTAAGTGGCCACACAGCACAGTGGCTACATTATAAAGTGTTTTTTATACATTGGTCATATTATACTTATCTTCTATTCAAAAAAAGTATTTCAGTGTAAAAAAATTTTTCAGGACGTTATCTAGAATTTTATCAAATTCTGTATTCGTTTTTATGTGAATAAGGAGCTTCTTCTTGTTCAGCTACCCCTCTCATCTTTTTGAGCGGTAAATTGGTTTGAATTCGTAATTTTCTCCTTCGAATCTTAGTGAAATCCGTCAGAACTTATGACATAATATTGTTCAGCAATAAACTCGCAAATTTAAACTCTTACTCAGCCTTTGTTTTTGCGAAGAATGATTCCCACTAATTCGTATCGAATCCTTTTTAAGCAAATCTATTATATATTTTCAATGATTTCGAAATTTTAATTATTATCCAACAAATCTCGACTTTAGATAATTCGAAAAACAGATTTAGATAATTAATGGAATTTAACCCCGGTGCCCATCAGCATATCATATCAGCAAAAATTTTATTTCTAAAAATTTCTACGTGGCAAGTGTGACAAATTATCTTCTACGAAAATGCTGAAAATTTGATTGTTTCTTTTTCGAAGCCCGTTATAATTTTGTTTGAAAAATTTGTGTTAAAATTAATTTATAAGAATATCATTAAAAAACAAATCCAAAAACTCTTTTTTCTGCACTTTATGAAAAAATTCCGTTCTTTGTCCGACAAGATTTCCGATTTTTATAATTTTCGGGTTGTCGGACAGCCACCATCTGGTTAAAAATAAATTAAAAATAAATAAAAATTAAATCGAAAATAAGAATAAAAAAAAAAAAAAATTTCAATAAACATAATTAGTCTTTGTTACGAAAAATCATTTAAAATAATACCACAGTTATTTTTTCAGAATAAAATATAAATTTTGACAAGGTGGGATGGCAGGCATCATCTGCCAATACTGTAAAACTGACTCGTTATTTTAATTTTCATTAATTTGTGTTATTAGACATTATTTATTAGACATTACACGATACAACCAATTTTAAGCATTTCCAATATTTTATGATATATAGAAATATGTTTATAAAAATTCAAATTCAATACCCAGATCCTACGTAAAGTCATAAAAATGAATGATTAAATAAAATAACAAAATAATATTTTGCTGCTATAGAAAATATTAAAATAACAGATTTTACTTTGTAAGAAAAAGTCTTCTTTAAAGATACATCTATTGGTTTTATACAATAACTTTTCTTTAAGCGGCTGTTTCCAGTTGGCAATTTTTTTTTAATAGCCACTTTTTCGAATTGTATTATTATTTAAGATTAAATATTTGTATAGACTTAATATTTTTAACAAGTCAATCCATAACATTTTGTTAAATCAACTTCAATTTTGAATTGAAATTTTCATTTACTGTTAAATATTGTTCCCCTCAATATATACAAGTCAGTTAGATACTTTTGTTAAATAATTTGAAAATGATATTCGCTAACCATGGAAAATAATGTTACATTCATGAATAAAACGAAATATTTAAGATGTTTATTTATAAACTTTAACCCTCTCATTTAAGATGATTTAAATAATGTAAATAAATTCAACTCCAATGGCGCAGCATCGAAATTTAAAGCGAAATAATTATCTTATTGTTTGATTTCTATTGTCCTGCTACCTTTAAGGTTTGACCCTGTGATTTGTTAATAGTCATAGAAAATGTAACTTTCAATGGAAACTGCAGACGTTTAAAATTAAATGGTAAATTATTGGGTATGATTGGGATACGTGGTATAAGAACATTGTCTCCCTTGGCTTCTCCAGTTAAGATTGTGGATTTCACAATATGCCTTCCTAGTTCTGTGATTCGCAACCGAGTACCGTTTCATAATCTTGGAGCGTCCAGGTTACGCATTAACAAAACGGGTATACCTATCTTTAGTTCCAGTTTATGAGATGGCATCCCGGATACTCAAAATTTTTGCAGTAATACCTAAACCAGATGATAACAAAACAAACATTTTGGGTTTGGTATCAATTACTGATACACAAAAAAATTCTTATATCATGCCAAAAGAATATCAACCAAGGAGTCTACACATAGAATAAATAAAAGATAAAACATTTGGGATGATAAAAAAATCAATTAAAAAAAAGGTATAAAAAAAGAGAAGTGTGGATAAACTTAACCCCTGAAATGGAAAAAATTTATTTTAAATATGAAAATATGCAGCACTTAAGTGAGGAAGAAAAAGAAAAAATGGAAATTTTATTAAATGATTTCAAAGACATTTTTGCTAAAGATGAAGTACGATGTGGGTAAAGTAAAACTGATAGAGCCTTCATCGGCTTACAAATTGATAAATATTGTTCTAAAAGACCGTATAGTTGTTCGATAGATGACAGAAAAGAAATAGAAGAACAAGTATCACAACTTTTAAAGCATGGTTTGGTCGAAGACTCATATAGCCCTTTTACTGCATCAGTCACACTGGCTTTTAAAAAGGAAGAAAATAAACGCTAATAGAAGATTTAATGGTTAAAACAATATGTCGCAAATATTTCACAGTCTTGGACATAAACTCAGCTTTTCTGTCCATTCCCCTAAGAATTGCAGATAGACAAAAAACGGAATTTGTAACCCAGGACGGCCACTATCAGAGAACATTTCTCCCTTTCGAATTAAAGACGTCACCGGCTATTTTTCAAAGAATCTTGGTAAATATAATAAAAAAATATAACCTTTCTAAATCCTGTATAAATTACATAGATGATATAATGATCTTTTCGGAGACATTCAAAGAACATTTAAACCATATTAAGTGGCTACTAGACGCAATAAAAGAAGAAGGTTTAAAACTAAAATTTACGAAATATGCAAAAAACGTGAAATATTTCGGTCACTTAATAAACATTGACACAATTACACCATTGAAAGATAATTTAAAGTCAATAAAAAATTTTAATACACCCAAAAACAGAAAACAAGTAAGGCAATTTCTTGGGAAAATAAATTTTGAAAGGAAGTATGTACCAAAAATGACAGAAATTCTTAATACTTTGCACAATCTGCTTAGGAAAAATGTTAATTTCATTGGTGGAAAATTGCATAGAGGCGTTCGAAAATATAAAAGAAATTTTGTGGTCAGGACCAGTTCTAGCCATATTCAACTCAAAACCAGACATTTTTATATACACAGACGCAAGCATTAAGGGTCTTGGAGCAGTGTTGAAACAACCGAAAGCAGATTGCACGATAAAACCGGTTGCATACTTTTCAAAAATATTAAACGAAACACAAAAGTAAAAAAAAGTAATTTTTCTAGAATGTCTTGTCATAAAAGAACGTATCAAATCCCGGTAATATTGATTGATTGGAAAATTTTTTACAATTTACTCAGACCACAGACCTCTAGAAAACTTAAACGTAAAAAACAGAACAGATGATGAGTTAGGAGATATGATACATTATATATCTCAATATAACTGTACTATTAAATACAACCCCGCAAAAAATATGGCAGAAGCGGACTTTTTTAGTCGAAACCCACTCATGGAACCAGATGAGAATGGAGATGAAATTTTAAAACAGTAAATAATTTTTCTCTACAAGAAATCATAGATGATCAAAAACTAAATAGACAAATAACAGAAGATACTCAAAATTTAATCAAATTTAATAAATTGTGCTGAGTAAGGAATTTAGCAAGATTCTGATACGACGAACTCAAGATGAGTACTGTTATACTGGAATAAACCAGACTACACTTAAAATCAAACCATTTTACACCGCACCAAAATTGTCGAAAAATATACAAGATATATGTAAAAATTGCGAGGTTTGTCTCTGGATACTATCGGTGGATTTGGTGGAAGGTCAACAAAAAGGTATCTACACCTACTAGAAGATCACTTTACTTGATTTGCGTTTATTCTATGCTCAATAATTAAAACGCATCAGACTTCATAAAATTAATTGAAAAGGTCCCGGTAGAAGATAAAATTGAAACCATACTCTCCGACCAGTACCCTGGAATAAATTCAAAAAAGCTTAAAAAATATTTGAAAACAAGAGGCATACAATTAATCTTCACACCCATAGACGCACCGTTTTTAAATGGGCAAAACGAAAGATTGAACCAAACATTGGTCAACAAAATCAGATGTACAGTAAATGCAGATAACAGAAAAATATCATGGGCCACAGTGGTAGAGGAATGCAAAAAAAAAATATAACGAAACAGACCATTCGGTTACAGGTTTTTCCCCTGAATATTTATGAATGGAATATTTATGAATGGAAAATCCACAGCTCTGCTGCCACCGAAGCTAATAAAAAACCTAAATAGAAGAAGGCTGAAACCTGTCACTGCTCCAAACTCGAAAATCACACGAGTATACAAATCTCTGTATGATAAAAACAGAATAGATCATAAATTCAAAGAGGAAGACCTAGTGTACGTGGCAAATAAAAACAAATTAAACATAAAAAAACTGGACGAAATTAAAGTCGGCCCTTTCAAGATAGACAAGAAGATATCGGACTCGATCTTTAAAATAAATGCATAAAACAAGAAAAATTCGATGGGCTTATATCATGCCTCAAAGCTTATTCCCGTGGACTAGTATATATGACATTATTTTACATGAAAATTAATGTTTTGAAAGGGGGAGATGTAAGCTTCGTATTCATGGCCCTAGAGTATATAGAAACCTCTATGATATATTAAATTATATAATAGTTATTATAATATTTAACTCTATATGATATTTAACTGTCAAATAATTCACTTATAAAATAATCTACGACCCCGGACTGACGTAACGTAATGACATGCTTAGACCAACTAATACAAGTTAAGCAACAGCAGTCACAATCTGTATTTGGATGGGTGACCACCTAGCATTATTGTGTACGAAAGTGGAATATGTGTTAAGTATCACTTAAGTTTGCAACACTACCAATTACATCACAGACGCTTGGTAGTCAACTACGGTTATTTTGTATGTAACGTCTTCGGTCTATCTATTTTGAATACTTTACTATATAGGAGTTTTTATATAATGTTACATTGCATAGAATCAATCATTTTTAGTTATATTTTTAAAAAAACTTCAGTTTATTACTATGAACACAAGCGAGTGGTTTATTTTTTGTGTGCAATTCTATGATTCTACAATTTATATATATATATATGCTGCCATCTACTGTATTAACATATTATATTAGTTTACAGTAGTAGAATTGAAATTTGTCCCTTGTGCTTATAATACTCGCAATAA
Organism: Chrysopa pallens; assembly: GCA_020423425.1. Taxonomy (NCBI): domain Eukaryota; kingdom Metazoa; phylum Arthropoda; class Insecta; order Neuroptera; family Chrysopidae; genus Chrysopa; species Chrysopa pallens. Next base: position 15,501,126 of record CM035591.1, on the reverse strand, counting down.
TACTAACAATAATAATATACCTAATTGTGAAGCTTCTTATACATTTTATTATATTTAAATATTAAAATTTTTGTGTATTATCATTATTTTCATTAATAATTTCATTTCAAAAGGTATTTATTATATACCTATTATTACGTATCAAATATATAATCATTGAATTTATTTTAGTCAAATTATATTTATCTTCTTTTCAAATTTCTTTATTATTATCTCACCGTGTTACAGAAAAAGCAGTATTGTTAGTCGATAAAACATGAGCTATCACTTTAGACAAATTTTGGATTTTGTTTGTCACACAGTTTTATTAAATATAAAAATATTAGTCGTCACTTTGTAACGCTAGTTTTATTCGTTATCGTATGTAGGGTCACGAGAAAAAGATTGAAAACAATAAATAGCAGCCAAATTTTTCATTTTTATATTTAAACGAATACCGCTTGTCATAATTTTTTTTACAGATATATAATTGTTGTAACTTATCAATGATTTAATAAATGATTTTCAGTTTCCTAAGACAATCGTATGAAAATTGCTTGTGCTATCTAATAAAACGATCTCTTCAAAATAGACCAGAATTTGATTCACATCTAAAATATGCAATCTATAACAGGCAATTTTTCACAAATTAGTATCGCAAGATATCAAAAATATTTTCTACGTTTAGAGGACACTTCTAAGAATATGTATTTAACAATCCAAAAAGAGTCTAAAAACACTGGCTTTCTTGGAAACATCCTTAACATATTTTTAGAATCAAAGAGGACATATACAAGGTGAATCATATACCGCTATTGATAAGAATATCGTAGCTACAGGGTGTTCCGCGACCCTTCATGCTGGGTCCATTTGGATCCAAGGGACCAATTATGCTCATTTACGAACATAAACTTACTTTTTCCCTTTTTTCTATTCTTCTCTATATCTTTTTTTTTTTTAGTTATTATGATGATACACGGTCAGGCGGATGTCTAGGTATGGGCAAATTAGGTGATTCTATGAGAACCTATAAGAAAATTTTATTGCAGTCAATATTTTCAAGCCTTAATAATTTTAAACTAATATTAATATACTTTGATATATTTATACATGTCGAGTATAAAATCCAAAAACACGCTTTAATAGAAAACCAAACTCGAAACTAGAGTAGAAACAAAATTCAGTAAGTTGAAAATAAGACTAGAGTGATAAACAACAAAAATTATTTTGTATTTAAAATGCTCGGTGTGTTTTTAAGACATGTTTATAATGATTTTACTTTAAACAATATTTGTCAGTATTATGCTTACAGCAATTGACATGGAGCACCCTAAATAAAATCAATTTTGATGTTAATCACTCTATTTTTATTTTAAATTTACTATATATTAAATTGACTTTTACTTTTTATTTTAAATTATTTTCTACTTCTTAATAAAAGTTTTTACTTTTCCCAAGATAGTATTATAAAAAAGTTGTTTTGTTATCCTAATGATCCTGGCCATCAAAAAATTTGCTAGATAGAGGTGAAACTGAAATTAATTAATTAACTAGCAGAGAACAACTAGCAGAAGATTGAGAATGACTGTTTGATTTTTTTTAATGAGCATTTATAAAATACTCTTATTAACTAAATTTGAGCTAAGATTGTGGAAAATCTAAACTGTTATATGATTTAAAAAAAAAAAAAAAAAGTTTGTGTTAAAATATTTCTTCTATTTGTTATAGTTAGAATGTTAGGTTTCGGATCTTGATGCCAAAATTTTTATTCAGCACCACTAATTTAAAATTGGAAGTATTTTCTTATTTAAACATTTGACTTTTATTAAAACATTATTATATTATCGTCTTGTATTATTTTGGAACATATTTTTATTCTACATATCTCCTTAAATTTTTATTAAAATCTGCTAAAACTATTATTTATTTTATATTCAAAATGATGAAATGCTGGCAACCCTACATATATAAGTTACATGGAAATAATATTATTTATTTTAGTTGTTTATATTAAATTTCAATAGAATGATGTAGAATAGTATTTACTTTATATGAAAAAAAATCACATAAAAATGACTTTTTTCCATAAGATCATAATGTTAAAGTGAAAAAACTTTGATATATGTTTTCTTAACTTTGGGCAGGTCAATTTAAATTGGACTCTTAGTTTCAAGTAAAGACCAATCAATTGGAGTTTTCTTAAAATCCTTTGAAATTCATTCTTTTACCCAACTATTTTAAGGGGATAATTTGTTTAAAAAGCCATACTTATTCTATTTGAGGTGTGTGCAATTTTATTGTTTTTTTATGATTATATTTCATTGATTGTTTAATATATTTGAATCATTACCTTTGCATAATTCATAAATTTTATATATTATTATTTAGATATTATTAATTGGGGCCAAATAGAACATTCAAGGTAAAGAACGATCGGGTGGAGGACCGTCACCGATCGTAAAATTGAAGCTAATTACTACTTGAATATTTATAGCAAAGTTGACTCGTTTAACTTGATATCAATTTACTTATTGAATATCTATAACACATTGTATGAAAAAAGTATGAATATTTAGTATTTTATTAAACTGTGGGGTATGTACAAAATTTTATATAAAAAATATTCAAAAAAACATTCAAAATAATTATTTGAAGTTTATTTAGTATATGAAGGTTATTAATGCTAATATTTGTTGAGTTTAATTGGTTTATCTCACGGTACATTATGTTTACAAAATTATTTAAATATTGAATTTCATACAATAAAAAAATTACTCAAAATTTTTATTTCTTTAAAAATTCCAATGAAAAAAAAAAAATATATGCTAACACTAAGCTGTGTAATGTTCTGTTTAAATAAAGAGTTCTTTACTTTTGAATGTTTTTTCTTCTGTCTTTTACCATGAAATAAATTATTTAGCGATATAAAAGTTTTTATTATTCTGAACGCGACAAATTCTATGTTTAAATTTTGAACTGTGAGTCTTGGGTTTTAATAAAATGATAGGATTTGACTAAGGCCGTCCGCAAATTAACATAAAAAAATTTTTTGATTATTAAAATGTTAATATATTTTGGATTGATAGCAAAGTCTTTGAACGAAAAATGTTAATCGGAATGCAATAAAACAATAGGAATTTTAACTAACACTTTATAAGAGAAAAATTTTGGTTATCGCCATAGTAAAATAATATTTTAAAGTTTGTGGGGGAAAATAGACTTTTATTTGTTTCCAAGACGGATCATTAATCATCTTAGAAGGTGGAATTCTTAAAAATATTATCTCATACACAGATTATTTCTTAGTACCAGGTTTCCTTTGTTATTCCATTTTATAATTGAAAATTATATGTTTAAATTTGCTGAAAAATTCCAGTTAATTATTTAACTTTTTATAACAAAAAGTATGTCAGTCATTTCTGTCATTGTCATACTGATGCAAACACAGTCATGCTTATAGGTTTGTCCTTATTAAAACAATATATAACGTTAGTAATGTAGAATCTTTCTAGGATATTATTTTATTTAGAATGACACCTGGTAGACAACTTTTATGACGCGTCTGAGAAAAAGACAAAAATTTTATTATGTTGGCGTTTAACTTATAGTATGTATAATAGCTCTTTTGTATTACTTATTTTTAAATTTTCTAATTTATCCAATTTACGTTTAAAATTCGATTTTATTATTCGAGGAATCATTCACAGAAAAAATAACATATGTGTAGTTCACACGCGATAGAAGCAAACTTTTATATGGTAGCGTTTTTTTTTTGTTTTTTTTTTGATGATATTGATACAATGTTTTAAATTATTATGCATTTTATTCACATATATATTTATATTATATACCTTACACTTAACTAGCCTCCGAAAAAAAACACGTCTGTTATGACGCTTTTACACGACCACACACATAATAACTCTGTAATAAAGACTGTATAATGATTCCTATCTCATTCTCTGGAACGTTATATCGAGTTTCATCGAGTTTGTAACAACAACGGTACTAAAGTTTTAATCAAAAACAAACAGAAGTTTCAAAAAAGTAAATATAACGCAAGATGGTGATTCGAAATATTATGACAGATTTTAACAATTGAAAAATTTATGTTAAGGATGGATGATAGGTATATAAAAGTGCTATGAAATGAATGAAAATTTAATAGAACGTTCATCATTCAATTATTTTCCTGTATAAATTACCAAAAGATTCAGTAAACTTATATGCAATATTGTGGAGATTCGTTTATAATAATTCGTTTATATTAATAATTAATAAACTTTTATAATAAGTAACTGATACACTAGAGAACTAATTCAGCATAAATTTATTAAAATTCACTAACGATTTTCTGAAAAAAATTAAAAAATGGCTGATAATAAAAATGGCTGAAAAAAACACATTTTATCTTAAAATTCATAACCCAATTCTTAAAATACACTCAATAGAAGAAGAAATTACTCTCTGAAAATTATTTTTGAAAAACTAAGTTATTAAATTTAATATAATAATTATAAGATCAGCGAATATTAAGATAATTTTTCTAAGGATTAGGTAATTATTAACACTCATTTTGAAACTCTAGGAATTAATAATTAATTCAATTACGTTAAATATACGTGTACGTCAAAATGAAAAATGAACAGACATATTGTTAAAAAATTGGTAGCTATAGCAACTTTGTTTATTTAAGTCACTTTTTAAACAACTTAGGTCATATTATAGTGACTACATTGGGGATATTTTATACAACAACAGCACACAGTAATGCAATGTGGTCACCCATCCAAGTACTAACTGTGTCTAATGTTGCTAAACTTTGTTTATGGGTTGTTATTAGTAATTACGCTACGTCTGTGGGGGGTCTACCAACTTTGTTTATTATACAAATTTCTAAATAATATTATTCGAAAATTGGCGAAATTCTTGGCGTGTTTATTAATAAAATTTTGTTTGAATTGATATCGACTATAATCTATTTTTCTGGATATTTCTCTATTTATATCTTGATGGGTTGTTTATCTTAGTTTGAAAGGTAAACAGTTCATAAGGTAAAAGTATCAAAATATAAAGATCGAGGATGTACGAGAAATGTACATTGAAAGATGCCAGATATAAAGAAAATTGTAATTAAGTCGTACAATATTTAATATACGACAAGAAATAATTTTAAATAAATGCCAAATCATATATAACTAAAATTTGAAGAAATTTTGCAAAAACATTTTTCAAATGTTGAGAGAACATTGTTTATCGTATGTTTATATAATAATTATTACATATAGTTATATCAGCTGATTGACACGTTGTTATGTGTAATCGCTTGGCCTCTTTGACAGACAGGCAATGAATGTGAATCTGGACAGTTTAAGTTTGGCAATTAAAATTTACTGTGGCAATTAATTAATTAGACTATCGATCCGTGAATCAGAACAAAGCTACTATGCTTAGAGAGGTTTTCTGAAATTTCTCTCTAAGATTTCTCATTCTGCAGTTCCTCTCCCACTCTACACGTATGCTTGCATTGATCGTTTCAAAAAAAAAGGTTGCTGGTGGAGTACCTACCAAATCCTATTATGAACTCAAAATATATATATATATATATATATATATATATATATATATATATATATATTATATATATGTATATATATATATATATATATATATTTCTGTTAAACTACATCCGTTAAATTAAATTTATAGTTTGGGCGGAGGATATGATTTTGAGTTAATAATAGGATTTAGTAGGTACTGCACCAGCAAACTTTTTTTTAAGAAATGAAGAGGTAAAACCCCATAATTTTTAACCGACTTCAAAACAGGAAGAAGTTATCAATTCGTCTCATAATGTTGTTTTTATTTTTATTATGTTTATTTTTTTGCGGTTTCAGTATAGCTTCTAAGTGGCTCCATAATAACTAAATATTACAAGACCTAAAGGAAGGGGGAAGGCAAAATCATCTCCATGAAAAAGAAAAAACATAGATTTTTCAAAAATAAAAAGTGAACTTAAAAATAAAAAATAATTTTAAACTGACAAATTATGTAAATAAATTCCTTATGATCAATGACTTTTTGAATTCGGTGCCAATCGTATCCTTAGCTAAAAAAATTGGTTCGTTATTACCAACGGAGAATGGCAATCGGTTGATCGCAAGGAAATTAATTAACGGAGATTTTAACTTACAATTTTTTAACTTTTTTGTTCATTTTTTAAAAGACGGTTCTTTTTGTTTTTAACTTTTATTATTATTTTTAAAATGGAAAGCATATGCGAAACAAATAATCTTGATTTTTTTTCAAGACGGTGCACCAAAGCTGTCTGTCAGTTGTTATTTGAAATAAACAACTCGTAGAAAGGTAGATTTTTCAAAGGTCTTAATTCATAAATTAGTATTCTTTGGAGATTATTCTGTTTTGAATGCCACTTGATAGATAGTAATGATCACGCATCTTGGAAAAAAAAGTTTGTTTTTGAATTATATTTTTGAATACCAAAACTGAATTTTGTTGACTACTGCTGCTTGAAATTAGGTATAAACTAAAACTTGAAGTAGAATGGCTACTTGTTAATCATTTAAAAACTTTTTATGACGTACCAAGATTGTATTACATGCATTCGAAATATACATACTAATTATGATGCATGAAATATTGTATAAAATAGTATTAAAACTGGGTAAAAAACTTATCTAGTTATCTTCAATTGTTTTGTTTCTTTCGCTATAAGTTTTAATTTAATATTAACATTTTTTTATTTAAGTAAAATAAAAATTAGGAAAATTCTGGTATATAAGTCCAATCCATGTTTCATAGTTCAACTCAAATACCTGATTTTTTTAGATTACTGTGCGAGTACAGTAAACAATTTTGTGTAAAATCAACACAAATCAACATTAATCGTAATTATCCACAAAACATAAAAAATGTCATATTTTGAACACAAATGTATTAAAATATCGTCACAAAGAGAGAGCTTATAGTCTTAACACTTAAATGATATGATAAAATAAGTGTGAACTCAATTATTATTTATAATTCAATATAGAGAGTATGTTATTTATTTCCCAAAAAACACCCGAATCAGAAAAACTTAAAAAACAAGTCTTTATCAAAACATCTTTAAGATGTCTCCATTAAGAAATCTTTGAGTAGCCTTTTTTCTAACTTCGCAAAAAGTCAGTATTGTGAATTCTTTAGGAAGTCGTTTTAATGCTAATTTTCGAGTAAGTCAGAATTTAAATCTCTGAAAGAGTTATTTTTATGAGTTTCGTGAGAAGTCGGAAATATGATCTGTATAGAAAGTCTTTTTCGTCAACAGTTCGGTAAGAAGATGTAGGAAATATAAACACTTAAAGAAGTGTTTATATTTCAAATTATATCAACTGTTTTCGAATAATAACCTACAATTTAATTAGTAGTAGTTGTGGTATCTGTTTTTTCATTTTTATTAAAAACTAGCTGGCACTTCAAACGTCGTTTTGCCACATATTTCTAATTAACTTCAACATTTTCTAAGAATAATAACATATTCTAAACAACTTTCCTCTATTTCTTAATACTGAAAGCTAAGGCAAATCAGAATAAATAATGATATTAATATATATTTTAAAGCATACCCGGACACGTTGCGGTGACAATTGATATTACATCGATTGTATGCAAAATTTGAAGCAGATTGGACGAAGGAATTCCGTTGTCCCATACAAACTTTGCCTCTTCTTTTCATCCCATTAGGGGTAGAATTTCAGAAAATCTTTTCTTATGGGATGCCCGGTATTTGATGTGTAACCCACTATTTGGTGTGGGATACCCGTGATACGAAATATTTATATATAAACTCGTGTTTGATGTGGGACACCCGGTACCTCGTGCACCCACAATTCGTGTATATTGTGCTGTGGTTCTCATAAACTTGATGAAAAATAGTAAAAGGAAGTCCAGAACCACTAATATAGAAAAGAAGAGATAAATAAATTCTATTTTGAATAGCTGACCCGGGTAAACATTGTTTTGTTATATAAATTATTTCTAATCAACATCAATATCTCCTAAATATAATAACATATTCTCAACTGTCTATAACTAAATAATGAAGCTGCAGCAAATCAGTATAAATTATGATATTAATTTATATTTTGAAGCATACCCACCCGGTATACGCGTTGCTGTGTTATTTTTCACATTTTAATAAATGATATTACATCGTTTACATGCGGATGCAATTCTACCCTTAGGGGAAGAACTTCAAATCCTGTCTTATCGGATACCCGATATTTAGTGTGCACCCGGTACATTATATGCACCCGGTATTTACCTGGTATTTGCTGGGGTACATCCGGGACCGCGTTCACCCGATCATTTTTGCTGTGGTACACATACACTTGATGGAAAGGTATATGGACCTCCTAAACCAAGAATGATTCCGGTAATGCTTGAACAATGCGATATGCACACTTTATATAGTTGACAGTTCGTCATACTGCTAGTGAAAAGAGATAAAGAAGTTTTATTTTGAATTTCAAAATTAGATTTTGGTTTCTATGGAAATGATGATTTGTAACATGTGAGAAAAAAAAAGACTAAATATGTTTCACAGCTAGGAACCTTTTGTATTCGAAAATTAAATTGTTGTTTATAGTATTTTCCTTTACTTGTTATTTATGTTTCTCCGTTTCAACCTTCCCTGAACTTTCACGAACATTTCAAGACCAAAATTAGCCAAATTGGTCCAGCCATTCTCGAGTTTTAGCGTGACTAACGAACAGCAATTGATTTTTATATTTATAGATAGATTTATTTAGAAGATTATCATAAACACAGATATTCAAGTAATGTACAAACGGATTATTTTAACACAAATTTCTCTAACCACTTGGTTGAAATTTATTTTTGGAAATCTGTTCAAGTTTCAAAATTTATCTTGATAGGCGGTTTTTTTATATTTATTTTAAAAATTAATATTTATCAATTCATGTAAATAAAGTATCCATATTTGGGCATAATGTGTATGTCTAAATATGAATACTAGCTTACTTCATTTATTTAAATTTCAGTCAAGTGCCATCGGTCTTAAACTTCAATAACTGCAGATATTTTTTTAAAAACCAGTATTGATCGTAGAAACTATAGCTCCAAACAGGTTTCTGACAAAAAAATCTTATTAATACAATAACTTTAAAAGTGAGACAGAAATCTTCCAAATCTTTTAAAAGGTTAATATTGATATACGTTTTGCCTAAAATATCATCTCACGATCCAAAGTTGCCGTTATCACATGAATTTTATAATCTACTACGATACATAAATTTATCTATGATTTTTTATTCTAGAGTCGAGGTTGTGAAAAAAGATTAATTTAAATTCATCGTAATCAGGTATTGATTGTAAAAAACATATTTTGTAAATAAAATTTAATGTAAGGGGGGGGCAGATGCGCGATATTTGCGACAACTTTTGTGTCTTTTCGAAATTTATATACGTTTTGTATGATAAAATTCTTCTACCAGATATAACAACGTGAAAAAATTCAGAAATGAGTTTTATAATTTTGATTATCTCTTACTAGAACATTTTAATTTTCAGTATAATATAATTATTATCATAATTTTTAAATACAGATAGCCAACATGTATACTTCGGGCTCGTTAAGATGAGTATGAACCAAACAAAGAGACATCAATGTATAAACAATCTCTAATTCGTATTTCTCTCAATTTTTACTAAGGATACAAAATGTATGAAATTTGACATGCACTATTTTGAAATAAAAACATTTCTAAAACATAAATTAAAAGTTTATTTTTATATGGAAATGGTATCTGTAAAAAATCTTTGGTAAGTCTTTCTATACAAGTTAAGATTTTGCGAGCCAAATCGGACTGATTCTGACTTGTTGATTAATTATGTGCGAAAATAGAATAAAATTCAATGCTTATTGCATTCGAGCTGTCTTTTTTATAGTTTTTATAAAATCAACTTTTATAGATATAATTTGTTTCATTATTAGTGATATTTCAAAGCGAACCAGATTATCAATGATATAAGATAATGAAATGTTAAATTGGTCTAGCCATGGTGTAGTGTAATTGTATCGAAAATTATCATAAGCCAAATTGATTACCTTGCGGAATCCACTAACATTAAGAGACTTTAAACAAAAGTCCAATTATCATCATTTATTTTATTCATATGAAGTTGTAGATAGATAGTTCGGGTAATAAACTATCGCAGAGCTTTTCAAAACAGATGTGGCAACTTATACAGTTTAAAAAAAAACTAGAATAAGGATAATCAATAAGGATAAATATTTACTGAAATGAAATATTTATTTTTCTATTATTATATCTAAATACCCCAGTACGCCCTAAACCAGTTATATTTGCGACAGGCCACGCGTTGATTTTATCGTCCGCTATGCATATATACGATATTTAATCGAATAACTCAGCTATTTACGTTTTCTTTACTTGTTTTACATTTGTATTTTATCTAGTTTCCGATTCTGTCGATTATGTCGTTCAGCTAGTTCAAAGTTACGTTTTGTCATTTATATTATTTACCATATGTCTTTGTAGTACATTTTTTTCTGGATGAATAAAACAGCATCATTTAAAATTCAAAAGCAAAATGAAAAATATTCTGAATAGTTAGGTATTTTTCACCATTATATAATGTTAGTTGTGATAGTAGGAAAAAAAACGGTTCATGTAAAAATCATTCAGGATATTGAATTTGTTTGTATTAAATGATAAGACTTTTTAGTTGTTGGTTGTTCATGAATATGGTTCATGAATATGGGCGATAGATATTGTGACAATTGGTTATCTTGTAACATTACGTATACGTTTATGGACAGAGTACATATTTTTTTTAAAGTACGAAATTTTTCTGAAATTTTTAACAAAGTTGTTTTAAGCTTGCGGGTCACAGCTTATTGAAAGATTTCTTTTAAGAAGCAAGAATTGCTAATCTTATTTAACACTTTCATTTTTCCTAATTATTAAAAGAATATATTCAGTTATTGGTGTTATCTAACAAACATGCTTTTAATATGATTGTATAAAATCGTATTAAAACTAAGAGCTCGTGAGAGATTTTAGATTCTATACGCTTTAACTCCGTTATTTTTAATAATGGTCTTAAAGGATAATAAACTTTTTTGTCTAGAATTTTTATTTGTTCTTATTCTTACCCTTGTTTGACTCAGCTCAACGCTTCACCCCATTAAAATGGATAAAAACTAATATGTATGTGATAGATTTCTTCGAGAACGTGTTTACTGTTTTTGGCACGCTATTACTCGTCACAATGATTAAACTTATTGGGTAAGGCCGTTACTCAAACTGCTCACGTGCACGCAGTATATAATATATTAACCTAGTTTTTCGATTTTGAAACTGAATATTTCCGCCTGAAGATCACCTGTTGCGCATTTAACCATAAAAAATTTGTTAAGAGTCACTATTTAATCCTTATGTTTAACAAAGTAATTATTTTTTCACTGGAAATTATCATACTGGGCCACCTGGATCTGGAAAATATAATTTTAATTTTCTTTTTTTAATATATTTAATATATTTATGAGTTTAGCAACAATGTATTATATAGAAGATTATACTGGGAGCATTAATTTTTGTATTTACTGTAATTAAAGTTTTTGTAATAACGAATATTCAATAATCTTTAAATGTAAAATTTTATTAAAGAACAAAACTCAAAAATTTATTTTTATATTTTTGTATATAGTCATTGAGCTTTAGCTTCTATTTAATTTACATTTTGGATTAGCTTTTACTGCCATAAGACTTTCATCAAATATCCTTCTATTATTACGTATTACATTACTTCTTCCAAATTTCTTAAATAGACTTAAAATAATTATGATATAAGCTTATCAAATGCTTAGTTTTCATATATATATATATATATATATATATATATATATATATATATATATATATATATATATATATATATATATATATATATATATATATATATATATATATATATATATATATATATTTTCATATAGTGCTTTTGAAAGCTTACAAGAAATAACACAACATAGTAGAAAAGAAAACTAGAGATTTATAAATAATACAATAATAGTTAAAAATTCCTGAGATTATAACAAGGTAAACTGTAGTGACTAGTGGACAGTAGTAATTTAAAAGCGATTTTAAATGAAAAATTTTTTCAGCATTATATTAAGTCTAAATCTAAGCCATAAAACTAAGTTTTTATACTCCCTTTCTTTTTATTAAACGAAAATTTGGTATATAGTCTTTATTGCAGCAACGAGTCTGCCTGTTTTTTTTTTCTTTTCTTAAAACACAACTTAAACATAATTTAATTTTTTTGTGAAAAAAAAATTTGATTTTATAACTACTTAGTAAAGATAACTATTAATATGATCAAAATTAAACACTTTTATCACAAAATAATTATTTGAAAAATCGATCTTAAATACATCGATAAATCGATTTTCACTATTAAAAACCGGATCTCATTATTTTTTTCTTTATAAGATCAAAAAAAGAATTTTGCACTTCTTTTAGGAAGATCACATCCACCTATCCTTAAATAATTTATTAACTTGCAGATTAAAATTTGGGCCCTCCAAATCATTTAAATTTTTTTGAAACAACTTTCGGGTTTCTATAGTATATGTTGGTATTATAACAATTTAGATACAATCCGTTTTATGTATTAGTATTTTCATGCTCTTAATTTGAACGAGTTTAGTGAAAGAATACAGAATATTAAATTTTCAATAACAGCAAGGTTTTAGTCATTTTCTACGGCTAAATTTATGTTAGGCGAACTGTAAGATATCAACAAATTTACCATGTAGTCTAAAACTGGTGAGAAGATTAGATTATTTGTTGTATATAGTAAATATATGTTTACGACTTTTAAAATGATATGATGTTGCCCTGAAGGATGATGATGATACATTAAGAATAGAATCGCAAAAGGCAGCGCATACAACAAAACTAACATCATTCAACGCCATGGCACACAAATCCTAACTTTATTGTGAAATACTTCACTTACATATGAGTTGTATCAGCAGGTAATGTGGTTGGTTACTCATATTCTCTCCATTTTATTGAATGATAACGATAACAAGACTGAATATAAAATGGTTTGTTTTGACCTTTACTTGAAAAGCTGTTGTGCGAGGTAATTATGGCTATTCTCGTGGGAAGCTACTACACTTTTTTCAAGCATACGCTACTAGATGCAGAAAATTGATGAATATCAACCTATTTAAGCAATTTAAATTAATGCTTGTTACAGTTAAAGAAATAAAAGTGGCAACCCATATTGCGGTTAACCTTTGCAAGACTTTATTATCAAATGAACTTATAATCAGTATTTCAACTTTTGAGTGTAGCATACAACATTATTAAACATTCTTCTTTGAACTGAAGTTTTAACCAGTCTTACTGTGTTCTGTTTTCCCTTTATTTCCTTCCCTCAAACTTATCTCTCTACCATCAGATGTTTTAGCTCATTTGCTGAATACCAAACCTGCGTATCTTGATTTGTTGATATTTTCGATTTAATGATATTATTGATGTGACGTTGAATTTTTCTAGGCCAGCATGACATATTTCGTTGGATTTTATTTCTATTATGTGTTTATTATTGCATTTAATTTCTATTATATATATATTTATACTATTAAGCACCTTGTCACTTTCAGACTATATAAATAAAACAACAAATAATATGAATTTTTATTTTGAGATGGAAATGAAGCCTTATCGATACCTTCTATTTGTGAGCTATCTGACTGATCTTATAAATTCTATATTCAAAATCGGGGAATATCCGGATGATATGAAAATCTCAACTGCGAAGTGGATACTCTTAAAAAGAGGCTATTAGAAACAATCAAACAAATCAAAATCGTTAATTACATCCACATTTTAAATATTGGAAAATAATTGACTAATGAAGTAAGTAATTTAGATATGGTATGTGGTTTCAGCTCTGTTCAACACGACTTCATTGATAAAATTTCAACGGCAACCTGATTTCTCTACAAGAGCATGGTAGAACCATTGGGCGGTAAAAATCGACTGCAGGTGTATTCTGTTACTTAAGTAATGTCTTAGATTTCGTAATAAATGAGATACTGCTATTTTAACTTCACACACAAAAAATTAACCATAATTGAATAAAAGAATGAAAACAGACTTTAAAGTATTCGTATCACTTACCTAATATAGTAAAAACATATGGATGGCATTTGTGCACTTCAAAGTGATTTGAAAATGAAATGGACGCTGTAAATAGTATATATGTATGTCTGCTAAACACATTGATGTTGCTAACTGATCCATACTATACCTCATTTTATTTGCTCAAAAGAGATATAATCTCCACTCAATCTATTTGTTACAATTTCAATTCTCTTCTTACTGCATGAATGTATGGCTCTGTGTGTGTGTTGTGTTTGTGAGAATGAACGAATATGTTCTTATGTGTTAGCAAGCGTTCATGCCTTCTTTTCCTTTTATAAACCTGAAAAGATATCTAAAGTATCTTTATGACCATTTGCATACAAATTGGATCATCCATTTGATATTTGTATAGTGCTCTAGGGCAGTAAGATACCGAGCTAAATACCGAGCATTGGTTTTTATAAATATTTATTAATGTGCTTATCCAAATATAATTTAGACTAATTTTTTTTGAGATACAGTCATAATCTCATGATTGGCTACTGTTCCTTAATTACAAATTAGAATTTGAAAAAAAAAAATAAAATTTGGTGAGTCATTAGACAGGATTTTGAACCATAATGAGGTAATCGCTGGCCAGTGTCACTGGTCAGGGATGAGTTTAGCTTCTACTCGGTATTTTGATTTTAATAAATTTCCTTCTTTGGCTCAGTTAGAAGATGTTGATTTAAGATAACTACTATTTTTTGATAGTATCGTTAACGAATATTCTCAAAACAGGCGTCGGTAACGAGGTTCTTAGAAAAACCGAGAGTATTCTTATTGCTTCGAATTTTTTTTCATTTTAAACTTTTCTATTCAAAGAAACAACGCGTTACCGTATAATAAATTATATATTAGAATAAAGTTTTATTTTAGGTTCTCAGTTTGTTTCTTTCTAGAAAACATACATTTTCTGTATTTGAGATTTTCTTCTAGATTTTTTGAATAAAAGGTCTCTTTTGCTTATATACGAACTTAAACTCTCTTTTTATCGCTAGAATACGGACGGATATGCGGGAAGGAGCTAAGTTGGTGATTCTATGAACACATATACCAAAATTTTTTCTAGCGTTATGTATTTTACACTAAAATTTGGCATATTATATATGCAAGTTTGTATGTATAGAAACGACAGAAGATCAGTTTTAATCATCTCTTTAAATTAACAGAAAAACCTATTTTGATTATATAATTACCTGACATTATCTATAATTAGAGTAAGAAAACACTTGCTCTGTAAACGCTCATTTTGTATCAAAAACTTTGTAAACAAATTCATAATTGTTATCTTTCAATCAACTTTTTTGTCTTACATATCTTTAATAAGAAGCCATATCAGTGTATATAATTGTTATCAAAAACGAATTGAAGCACCAAATTTAATTATTATTATTATTTGGTTTTATTGATAGATATAGTGTTTTTTGAGATTGCTCTATTAATCTAAGATCTGACAAATTGGTAATTTGGCAACAGTTTTTTTTTTTATTTTTTATTTTTTTTTTTTTAATATTTACTATATACATTTAAAACTTGTTTTAATTTTTGTTACTCGTAAATTATCGTTCTCTTAGCTTATCAAGGTGTACATTAGACCCACACTGTACATTAATATACATAGAACATGCAGTAGTTATGTTCCAACAATCTGTCGTGTAACATTGCAAATATAAATGGTTTTCGTAATCGACTATAATTCTACACAAGTTTCAACATTAAATAGAATAGATTAAAATCATATGGTATTTGGATGGATAATTCTATGTGTATTGTTTTGTGTGTGTTAAATGAATTTACGAACTTAATCGTTTATGTTTTACTTTAGCTACAATTGTTATCTTGGTAAGCCTTCCTGTATAATAAAATAACTTCACCATTGTGTTCTACTGAATCCACGACAATCTGTTTGTTATCTGTTAAAATGATATTATGACAATTATTACTAATTGATAGTATTTTTTCTTATAATATTTTAATAAGTGAATTTCATTCTTAATTCAATCAAAAATCAACTTGTTATTGTTTTGACGTTTTAAAAGTTCCTAAGCAACTTTAACTTATTTCCTGTCAGTCGTGTCCGTTAAAATGAAAACTTTTGTTCGGTGAAAATTAGTGATCAAGGTTCTAAAGTTTGAAAATACATGTTAAAAAAGAAGTTCACGGTTTTAAGATGATTCTGGAAAAACCTACTTATTTCAAGCATAACTCTGAATCTATGATTGTGTATCGCTTAAACACCACTATAAATTACAACAACCGTTATCGTAAATTTTTCAGATCAAATAATATTTTTTATATTAGATGTATTTAATAAGAAGTGCATGTTCAGTTCATGAGAAAAATATTATAAGCGATTTTGTTTGTGAAATTTTAAACCCGTAAAAGTAAAGTAAAGTGTTTACATAAAATATAATTATTACATCCTTTCAATATATATATATATATATATATATATATATATATATATATATATATATATATATGTATAACAATTTCGTCACGCAGTAACTACGTTTACTAAGCGCATTTACTCGTATTATTTTTTTTTCATTGAAAAATTTTCAAATTGTGTTTTCAAAGACCATGTGCCTATTTAAGTTTTAACAAGTTGAAATAAAATCAAACCACCAAATCTGTAGTTGGTAAAATAAAGACAAGTTATTCAATAAAGTTTTGCATTAAATATTTATACTAGCAGTTTTATGAACTGCATGTAGACCTCACTTAGAAGTAAATTAGAAGTATATAAATAATACGTAAAATTTTGAAGTATCTGATATAATCCAAAACATGATCTTAAAATTAAATTTAAAAAAAAAATAGCATATTAGTCAACGTTAAGTAGCTTAGTCGTAGAGACCCTGCTTTCGAAACATCCTGTGTTCTAAACCGGTTATTATGTATTTGTTGTTTTTAGAAAAAAGTTTGACCGTGGAAGAAACATACAAACAAAATGCATTGTTATACCATAGACCTCATTGATTAACATAATGTTAATCAAGAATACCTCTCAATAAACACAGAATGCTATTAAAGATTAGAGAGTGTATCTTATGCCAAAGAAGGCTAATGTAAGAGCAAATGCAAGCATTTAAACATGGATTTCATTCAAAAAATTTAAAAATTATTTCTCCATATTCAATAAAGAAGAAATACTCTGACACATTTAGATTGGATAATTTAGATAATTTTTTCTCTGAAATGCGGTTTTTTGCATTATGCTCAGAACAGCATTTGGAAAAAATTCGACCCATTGTCATTCATTGCTTTTTTGATTTTGCATTTAAAATACATGCAAAAAGTGCATTATTTTTCCAAAGTCTCTTGAAATGAATAAAAATAAAGTATACAAGAGTTTTTAGATTTAGATTCTATGTAGCTGATGACGATAAAAATGTTTATTAGAGCCAAAAATTACTTTAATTGCATTTACTATGCGTTAAACATAAAGTGCATGCAAAAACTACATAATTTTTCTAAAATCTCTAAATTATATCAAAAATTTTTTTTACAAAATTCACTAAAGGTAATTCACAGTTGAAACTATGATTTTTGATTTACACTTTGGTCAATAATAGTGCTGTTCGAAATTAAACAAGTTTTTTAAATTGGTTTATGAAATATTGCATGTACAACTAAACTTTTTCATTGTCATAATAATTTATTAAACTATTTCTTCAGAATAATTGAATTTGTTTTTCTATGGAACATATCTATCAAAAGTATTTAGAAATGTATATACACCCAAGTTTTTAGGAACGCGAAATTAATTAATTAATGTCTGAATTTACTTAATGTTATGTTATATGTTATTGTTGTGTTCTTTTTTTAAACTTAGGTAATATCGGCCAATATTGGAGATTCCTAAGAACTTCACGAGTATAAGTAATGTAATTGTTCGTGAACATATTTTCAACAAAAATGCAATAGTTGGTTTTGTATAGATTTTATATTGATTGAGAAGTATATTAACTAAATTTTTAAACAATTAAATTAATATTCATTAATAAAATAAAACGTTAAGATTTATAATTTGAATCATTTATCTCAAATTTAAATGTCATTTATCTCAAATTCAAGCTCAATAAGGGATAGAGAAGTAATAATAAAGTTCTTAATATATAACATTTTATAAATGAGGTATAAAACGGTTGACTGCAAATTGTGCAAACAATTAGTTATAGAACTTATGGTATTTATATGTAATAAAAAATTTGGAGGGTCATTCATCGAGATAAAAAGTTAATTAAAAGAGTTATGGTATACTCAATTTGGACCAATGGCCTGGATAAATTAGAAAGTAATTGGGTTTCTTAAGAGGGTCTTCATATTTTTTGGGACACTAAACACGAATTGAAATTTTCCGGGTACAAATTTACTCCAAAAGTTTGTTTTCTATGCACTTATTTAGAAAATTTTGGAATTTTTCGTCGTTAGATACTATGCTAGATATGTTAATTTTGATTTTATCTCTCTTTATATTTTTTGGGTCAATGAATATGAATATGAAGTTTGCAGAGACAAATTTTCCTACTACAAGAAATTCACAGTTGAATAATTTCATAAGCAAACGTCATGACACGCGATTAATAAACAAAAAGATAAGATCATTAAATATTTTAAAAAAAAATTTGCAGAACTGCACCATCGATGCAAAACCAATTACTCATTAACGTGAAAAAGAAATTTACTCACAAATAGTGTTGTATTCAAAAAAAACATGTCATAAATTGAGACGTGGTAAATTTTAGGAATAAATATAAATATTCAATGTTATGTTTTACAAAAGGTATTGTTGTTTATTGCTGGACTATGTTAACATGAATAGGTATATCGTGGATAAAAGATAATATCAAATAACATAAAACATAACACTTCTTCATGTTTTTGTTGTGTTTTTGCCCTTAAATACTCATATTACGCCTATCTTTCGCTTTAATACCAATACTCATTTAATGTTATCATTATAGATATGTACAACGTGTTTGGTAAAATATTACAAGAGGCGCTATAAAATATAATTATTTCGGAAATACCATTTATTCCCTTTTTTTGCAATTGAATATATATCTCGTTAAAGTTCATATTTTATCATTTCAGTAATAAATTTCGTTTCACAAACATATTTTTTCAAATATATGAACAAAAAGAGTATTTGACGAAAAACGCATTTATTCACATTAAGTTAAAAATTTAAAATAGACAGAGGCTTAACGATAGTCCCTATAAATGGGTACTAAAAGAAAATGCAATACTACGTGAAATTGAAATGTAAAAAGTCAAAGTTATTTTATTCAAACTACAATTATATGTCACCATTTATAGTTATTTTAAGAATCTGGTTTCATAAAAATTGGTTGAGTAGTTTTCAAGGTATGAACTATTTCCTCGATAAATGTGTGCATAGCTGTTGGTAATTTGAATACATATTATTTTCCTATACTTATTAAGATAACTATTAGATTCCATTGCGTTGCAGATTTTGCAAAACAAAGTGGTAGTCTTTGCAAAGTGATTTGTTGTCTAACATTGGTAGTTTGATTTAAAAATATTTTTAATGTGAATAAAAACTTAATTTTTACATAAATAGTAGTTTTTCTATTTCTTTCTCGGATTCCTATTTCGAGTTCCCTTTATGAGTCTATCTATAATATAAAGTAATAATAGAGAATTTACATGGTACATAGGTATAATATATCCATATATACATACATAAGTTTTTATATTTACTAAAAAGGCTCATCTTCTCTTTTTTTCTCATTCGTAGCACAAAAATAATGTAAAATATGAATAAAATATTTTAATGGAAAGGAAAATTTCAACAGGAAACGATCTTTTCTTATATTTCATAACCTTTATTCACTACCTACCTATCCAACATGTATATAAAATATATATATATATATATATTTATGTACTTATATGTACAGAGTGGCATTTAAATTTCATGAAAATCAAGTATATCATTCGAACAAATAAATATTTAAAAATTCGTTCGAAAAGAATTTATTAATAGAATAACTTTATAAATTACTTTACGTTTGTAAAATATACTACGTTCATTAGTAGTGTTTAGCTTTTGCTTTTGTCAATCGACGCGAAATTACTTCAAACCTAATGGCAAAGTCCGAAAATTTTTATTATTATGTCCAAAATAACCCTAGTTACTTGTAGACGCGCTAGAAGATTCTGTTTTTTCCAATCAACATGGAATTACCTAAAATAAATAGAAAATCTGCTTTACTGGTCCTTAATGACCCACAACTCCTCTGATGGTGTTAATATACCCTAAAACTACTCCATTTAATTCTAGCCATGACAAAGAATCATAATTTTTTGCATTCGATGCAAAATAACTTCAAACCAACGTGAAAATTCCGAAAACTTTTCTAGGCATGCTACAAAGGCAAGGTTTATGCAAACGATTTGAAATTAATTGAAATCTACAGAAAAAATCCTTTAAAATTTTCATTACAAACCCCTCAAAAATTACAAAACTACCCCAAAAATGACCCTTTCACTCCTAGATATGCTAGATGGACGAATTTTGTTTTTTTTTCGATGTAGACCTACTTCATGCTGACAGAAAAGACATCTACCTAATCTTTAAGTCGTCTTCACTCTATTGTTAATGGAAAAAATCCCTCAAACTACTCTTTATATTTGCCGGAACATGATAGAAGGATGCGGTATACTTTGCGTCTAGGGATAACTTCAAAATTAAAGGAGACGTCTCTTTGTCTACAGGAAAATGAGAACCAATCCTAAAGCTGCACCTTAATTAGTGGCCTCCATAATTTTAGGGTGAACTAAGAACTATGTAATTGATACCAGTTGAAAAATTGTGGATCACCTCCTATGCAAAAAATTTTTTAGAAATTAATCTATGTAATAAGGTAAACCGCGCACTACCAAAATATAAGGTACTCTTATGCGTAGAAAAAAAATATTGTTTTCAGATATTAACCTGATAAGATTCATATATCTGGTGTAAGAGCTCATTTACTTTAGAGAGACTTGTTTTTAACCGCGGCCTTAGATGGCAAGGACAGCTATCATGAGCTGCAGTATAATATAAACGAGTTCACTGTTATTGACCATGAATTAGGAGAATTAATCGTACACTCCGAACCGTAGGCCGCGTACACACGTGAAATATTCGTGTGTAACGTAACTCTGTAACAGCAAGCTAGCGTGACGTGAACGTGTAACACCATGATATCACCCCTAAATTATAAGAAATTTTATTAATAAAAAGAAAAACAAGCCATGCCAAATCAAATATTCACACATGTTTAATCCAAAACAAAAAACTCTTATATATCTCTCCCACATGGAGGCAACAACTCTTAGGTTAATTTTGAATGCTAAAGAAAAAACATCCATTCTTAATAAAAGTAGTATCTATAGATTATCATACCTGCAATTGAATGCCGCCAATGTTAGTCAGTCAAGTAGATCATTTTTAACCAAGTTCCAAGAGCCATAAGACTTCTTCTTACTTTTCCATTCATCTTACCATTACAGGTAATAAAATTGATATTGAATACAAGCCGGAGATTTTACATATTTGAGACTAAAGCAAGAAATTAAATTTGCAAAAAGCCCATTTTTGGATCAATAAATTAAATAAAAACCCAAATTTTACAACTTTAAATAATCAAATAGACTTTAACAACTCTATTTATTACATTTGTAATTATAAATATCGAAAAAATATCAAATATCAAATATATAAACTCCACTCACTATTTCTTCATTCTATCGTAATTTTAAAAAATTTTAGAATTGAAAATTAGACAAAGTTGCCATGATTATTTTATTCATAATATTCACTTTGTCCAGATAATTTAGCAACTTTTTGGATGTGAATATTCAAATACCGTTAAGAGAGGTTAATGTAATAAGTGAGATGAGAGGTTAATACAATATTCTGGGAAACTCCTTGGCATGGTAATTTTTGGGATTTGAATCATTCAATTTTCCAAGTCAATTTTTGTGCATTTTAATATACTACTAATGATGTTATCTACATACCGGTTAAAGATAGTTAAATTGAAATCTTAAAATAAACAATTTTTTTTAAATAATTTTAAATAATTTTTCAAAACATTCCTATCGCGGTACACTTCTAGGTTGCCGACTTGTTCAACTAGTATTTAAAGTGAAGTCATTCTCACAATTTGCCCAACTAATATATGTATAGTAATTTTCTTTGTCGAACTATGGTCACAATTTTTTTTAAATCACAATACTTAAGGTAAATATTAGATAGTTCAGCTATAATATTTTAGTTAAAAGCCCAAATCCACGGAGAAATGGTTAATAAGTTCTAATAAATAGATAATAATTTATTTAATAATTTAAATACACGCCGTTTTTTTGAGTACATAAGGACGTCCGTTATGTATGTCTATGTTGTAAATATTGTGACTATAAAACAGCGTGTTTGATAGTCACAATACAAAGTGAATATACAAAGAAGTAACAATATATGATTATTATTTACGAAAATTATTAACGATTAGAAGATGTGACATCCTATATTCACTCAGAACTGGAGTTAGCGTAAGTATTTACATATCATTACATGCACAAACAAATATAACCGTAGATGTATATATATATATATATATATACTATATAAAACATACCTCCAAGTTTATTGTCCATATTTCTGCTAACTTACTAATTTTATACAACATAAAATATTACAATAATGGCATGGGCACCGTAATTAAGGGAACTAAGGAGAGAATGAATTTTAATGAAACTTTGTGAAAGCCGAGTTTTTTAACAAAAAATCAAATGGAATTTCAGAAAACCAAAAAATGAATTAATGGATGGCATTTAAACTGATTGTATTCAAATTGATTATTAGTTACCGTATCGACAGGTATGTAAAAGAAATATAACAAGAAAAGGAATATACATTTAAAAGAAATATAACATGTAAAAAATTATTAATTAGAAAACCAATATTAAGACGGGCTTATGATCACTCACAATTTTTTCGTAAGGTGTAACTTACCTCTATTCTATAAAATAGCGAGCAATTATAGTCAGACTATGCATTAGACATCGTACACTAGTTAAGTCACAATCTAATATGTTCACATAATTTTATACTGCAGAGAGATAAACGATTAGTTTATCTATCTCCTAATGAAATAAGTATTTGCTTGAAATTCGAAAAGTGAAAAAAGTGTGTAATTGAAAGTATAGTTAAAAATAGTATCGCCAAAAAGTTAAATAATCAATAAAATATAATAGTTGTATAATCTTATAAATAGTTCAATAGTTTATAAACGTTAAAACCAGTGCTGAGTTGGCGCTAGTTGCAACTAAGCGACATGTGGTAAAAACCAGTTTATATTCAATTACCTTTTCCAAAATATATATGATTTATCGCTTTCATATTTTGAAAGTGATTGCAGTTAAACGTAAATATTTAATTGAATTAATTTTAGATCTATAGGCTTGTAATTGATCATAGTTTAATTACCAATTTCATACAGCCTACTAATTTAAAATTATTGAACGATATATTTTTTTGAAAAATTTCAAATTCATATATTGTCTACGTGTAACGGACCTTGAATTATTGGTGACTGGCCTATGAATTAAAACTGCACTTTATTATCGAAACTATGTTTTCAAAATCGGTGATGAATATAATTTAAAATCTACTGAACGGATTTGGAAGAAATTTATATAGCGTATTATAATGTCTGTTATGATAGTATCATATAGCATTAAAAAACATAAAAAACAGAATACAGAATTTTAAAAACTGCAATTCTTTAATCTAAAACTAGTGGTTTTTTATTCGAAAATCTATTTTAGAACATGCTGTTTCGGAAATAAAAATCGATGAAGAAAACTATATGCTTAATTTTATAAGTAATCCAGTTAGTTGCTTTATTTGGTTTTCGTAAATTGCAACTTCGGTATCGGAGAACAACAGAGATGAATGTGATATTTTAAGGAAATATTTTTTTCCATATATTTTTAAAAAATATTATCAACAAATAAAGAATCTTAGTATGCTCTATACTGACCTGTAACATACTCAAAATTCCTGAAAATAAAATACAATAAGTGTTTATGTTGATTTCACGATATCTATGTTGATACTAAATAATTTCTACAGCTACAGGATTGTTTCAATTTAAAAAAAAATGAGATAAAATTTCATTCATGTGGGTAAGATAATTGTATTAGTACTTATAATTAGTAATTAGTATTATAATAAAGAAAAACTTTAAAAATTGATCAAAATTAATAATTTCAAATGAATGACACTGATTTTGATAGGTATTGCCACATAAGAAATATAACTGATAGAATTATTTATTTACTTTATAAATATTTATTTTTGTCCTCTTCAAAAAATATACAAATAATAAGATTGTCGAGTAATAAATTAAAAAGTGAAACAAATTCTGTAATTTGTTCGACCTAAATGTTTTGTTAGCTACAAATGTCGAGAAAAATCTATCTGACTGGCCTTAAAATAGAAAATAGAGAGGCAGATTTAAGAATTCTACTGATGATAAACCGGTGCAGTCAATTTTAAAGTAAGGAAATCTAAATTTAATCAGCTTCTACTCGCGAATTGGTATACGATTACTTAACTTACTATAACTATATGAACATGAACTTCACGCAAAAACGGTCGGGCGGATTTGATGGAACTATGGGTCTAAGATAGTTTATTACCCTGGTTAAGATAAAGGATATATTATTCTCGAATTAAGTCTTTGTATGACAAAAGTGTACTAAATTTAAAGTGGATACGTTATGTAGTTTTTTTTTTTTTTTTTTGATAACCCTACAAGACCAAACATTTTTTGATATGAATACTATCTAAATTTCGTTCAAATTCATTCTGTCAATTTTTTTGTAAATGGCTAACAAACGTCCAAAAATCTAAATATCTAAACATACACTTTTACATGTATAATATTAGAATGATTTAAAAAAAAATACCATTAAAATTTTCAGAATTTCTTGAAAGTCATCCTACTGACGCATATATACAATTTTGACTACTTCATTCTAGAGAAAATTAATACCTTAAAACTTATTTTTCGGTGAAGATCTCTGCCCATTTTCATATGTCATTGTCACTTCGCATGCTTTAATTGACACTTGCTTAGATGTTCATGGGTGGAAAACATAGTTATTAGTCGCCTTAAAACTAAAATATAAACCAAATGAGAGAGGAGTATAGAGCAAACGGACTTTGTAGTATAATAATATTGTTCATGTGATATAGTATGAAAAATTATTTTAAAATCTTAATTTGTTGTTTGGGACCAACATCATATTGTTTAGCACAACATAGGTAAAGAAACATACATAATTAAAAATTCTGGTTCAAGCCTTATGAAAAACAAACAACTTATTAAATTTTAAAATTTTTTGTTTGTTTTTACTCATAATTACTAAATATCCATTATATACCTTCACCCTTTTCATTTGAATTTATTTTCCACATTGTTTGTTTGGAAAACTTCCCAATTAAAAAGTTTATTCAAACTTTCACAGCTATATCTCATGGTAAATTGATAATTGAATATGAATATTTTTCGTATATTATTTTTAAACTTCATTTCATAATATTGATTGGATATACAATAAATGAAGAAAAATACTAACAGTGTGAATTGTTTATTATACGAATCATTGTTTCAATAATTAATAATTGTTAAAATCAACAAAGTGCACAAAATGTGCAGTTATTATAGTCATGTATGTTTTTTTAAATAATAATATATGTTCTAATTATGTGCGGCTTGCTGGTCGTAGTTGCGGAGAATCGAAACAATTTGTTACAAAATGTTTCATACAAATACTTTTGATTATTTGTTTGTTTTTTAATTTAATGTTTTTGAAATGGAACTTCTCTTTTCTTTTCCATATTGGATAAATGCATAAGCATTGGATGTCGTTGGCAAGGTAGCAACACCTGTTTAAATTTTTATTCAACGGGTAGTGTTCATAAATTGAGAATACGCTTCCATTAATAAATGTTGCCTACTGAACAAAATTTGGTGGACTTAAAAAGAAGGCTTCAGTTTGTTTATACCTAACTCTTTTTTAGAGTTTTTCCTTATTTTAAAATAAGAAAATAAAAGTAGTATTTACAATTCTAATACAGTCCATTTTATTTTTATCATTTAATACATCTTCAATGATATCTCTACATAATAAATGTATTTATGTTATTCAAGAGAACATATATATATATATATATATATATATATATATATATATATATATATATATATATATATATATATATATATATATATATATATATATATATATATATATATATATATATATATATATATATATATGTATATATATATAAAATAGTGTACCACAAAAATGTAGCACAGCCTGTATACTGATTTATTATCAAAAATATTTATCAATAAATTCGTATTTATAAATTGTGTGTGTTTTACTTATGTAACGGTAAGATTAATCTAAATATCTAAATATCTAAACATACACTTTTACATGAATAATATTAGAATAATAAAAAATAAATAATAATATTCGAAATTACAATAATAACGATTGTAAGCTTATATCTATTATTTCAGAAAGACAGTTAAACGGAAAACCAAGAATTATTTTATGAATTAAAAACTTAGCCATCAGACAAGTACGGCAAAGGCAACTTGAAAAAATATTATAAAACTAAATTGCTTTATGAGCCCGAATTTCGCTTCACTGTGAGCATAGGCAAGTATTTAAAAATGCGTAACATTTTACAACTATATTCAATAAAAAAATACGCTCATATTCTAAAAGTATGAAAAATTATACTTGCAAGTAATCTATATTTTTCGAAAATAATAATAATTAACATGCATAATTGGATGTAATTTTAACAATAATATCATTCCAATTACAGTCTATAATATTTTTTCTATAAATTTCGATATTCTGAAAAAAAAACATTTTAAAGAAGCTTTTTCTAATAATTTGATTTAAAATTTGTAGTTATTACTTTTTATGCCACTGTTTTCTGTATACAGTTACACAGTATCTACCCCAATAATGTTATCTCGATTTCTTGGATTATGAGGTATTTCTTTGTTAATAGACCAGTCGGTGGGGACAATCTATTCTATTTTCAGACAAATTCCATAAAACGATTAAGATTATTTTACTAATCATGCATTAAGGGATAGAGGTCCAGGGATAGGGGTCAAGGCGGAGTGGAGCCTCAGATGGGATACCAATCTTTTCATAAAAAACCAATTGATTTATCATGATTTTTCTTGCATATAACACACCGCCACTGTAACAATCATAGCGGGCATAGTGACTGGCTGAAAAGACCACTTCATGTCTGTGTAAAATCGGTTTTTGGTGATTTGCTCAAAGTTT
Source organism: Chrysopa pallens (assembly GCA_020423425.1). Classification (NCBI taxonomy): domain Eukaryota; kingdom Metazoa; phylum Arthropoda; class Insecta; order Neuroptera; family Chrysopidae; genus Chrysopa; species Chrysopa pallens. Next base: position 15,473,485 of record CM035591.1, on the reverse strand, counting down.
TGTTGTTTTGTTATTTGTTGTTTCTGCCCTGTTATGTTAGTTTTCGTAAAGAGGATAATGTACGTCCGTCACATTGGTGCTTGGGCCAAATATTTGTGATATTAAAGGTCCTGATGACATGTGAGACCGTTCTCACTTAAAGAGAAAAATGGGAACATATATGCTCGCACAATTTCAAAAATATGTTCACTACCGGCAAACTGAGAGATTTTCAGTAATTATGTTGAAATAGTAATGTATTTCAACTGGGGAAGAACGTTTGATCTCCACTCCAAACTGTAGATGGATGGTATAGGTGACCCAAGTACATATCTATCGATAGAAGTTTGATCCGTAGACATTGTTCCCAGGCACTAATTACGAGGAGACTTGTTTATCAAACTCAATTAGTTAAAATATTACAACAAAACATTTGGTCATTTATCATACTATTTTTCTCTGCATGGAAGTGTTCATCCTGCGGTATCCCGCTTGATTATTTTAGGGATAAATAAGAAATCATGGGAAGCATAATTATGGCTAATGCAATCACTTTTTCTTCTGCAAAAATCTGAAGAGTGAGTAATTAGTACTGAAGACTAACATTAATAGAGATCATCTTATTTAAATTTTAAACATTACATTTGAGCTTTGTAGAACCATAAATATTTTATCGGCGAAATTCGGATGCCTAGAGCAATATAGACAATTCTTTCTTATAAATATTCATAAAATAAAGAAAGGAAATAATAACATAGTAGCATAGAACTTAACTTAAAACTTATATGCTAATAAAGCTCTCACGTTGAAATGCATGTTGATGATACCCACTATTATAATTTTTAATGTAATACGTCAATTTTACTTTAATAAATGTATATAGTAGGAGCTGAAGGTACTTGATTAATAAAAATTAAGGTCCAAATGTTGTCCACATATTTGTATTTAGAACATCCCAAGCTCCGGAAAAAAAATGTTACGTATGGTGTTATGTAATTCTTTTATTCATCTTTTGACTTTTTAACTCTCATGCTATCATCACTGTTCTTGCTATAAACTATTTAATATCCCATAAAAGAAATTCCAAATTAGTCATTTTTAAAAATGGTTTATTTGACTTCCGGAATATATACATGCTTTCAAATTTATATTCTAGTAAAAATTTTCTTTCCCACAGCCTTTGGCACAAAAACGAAGAATTTTTCGAAAAACTAGGTTTTTCTTTATGTTAACAATTTTGAGCTCTTTTAATTAGTTCAAAAGACTTCGTTTTCGTGCTATAGGCTCTGAGCAAGAAAAATTTTTGCATTTATTTTTGTTCAATATTTACTAAAATCATTAAACGACTTCATTACTCATTAATAATTTAAAAATAAGGGAGGGAGGTATCAGTTGTTATCAAAATTTAACTTTAAATAGATCCACCAACGCCCGGATCCTTAATATAGTAGCTATTCTTAACATATCCATTCCCATAATGTTTTCCTCGTTTTTTGCACCCTCAAGTACCTCCAGCAACTATTTCATTACTGTTATATTCTTTCGAATATTACAAAAGTCAGTATAGATACATGATGATGTTACAATGTTTCAAAGAAGGAATCTTTATTAAAAGTTAAAGTTCACATGTTTCATTAATAAAAGTTTTGGTTTCATCATAATTATACATTGAGTAAGCGAAGTCGTAAGCGTTGTAAGTAAGAGCAGTATTAATAATAACCACATTCATTCATTTCTTCAAAATGTATAAGATGTCACACTTACATCACTTACAAAGTTATACAAGTTATACAAGTGGTGTAGAAATAGCAAATTAGGGTAGTAATTGGATGGTCCCAAGTTCTTTCTCCGGCAATTGTGTAATGTTTTCAACTGTTACTATAATTCAATAAAACTATAAAAAAAATGAATAGAGGAGTATGGTTATAAAAACTAAAATCTGACCAAAATTTTATAATAAAAATTATGACTGTATTAAAAAATCAAAACAAAAATAGTGATGTTAAGGAAAAATATATCTTGAAACGAAATACTAATGTTATATGCTTAAAAGTTTGATAAAACAACTAATTTAAGGCAAAAAGGTCCCATAAATTTATTTTCGAAAAGACAGCACTCTTTGAGTGATACGCCATTAAGAATCGGCATTCTCACTAAAAAATGTAAAATATTTCCCAAATCGTTTATTTTTTGCAATATATCAGGGAATTAAATTGTTTTTCACATCTTCAAATGCAATAATAAGCAAATCAACATTTCGTTGCGAGTTGCAGATAGTTCAAGTCAAATTTAACGTTTGTTATTTTTCGGCTCGTTAAAAGTCATTCAAAAGTTGTCTCTAAATGTTGAAATTAATTGTAAACCATTTTGAGACAAACCACAAACATATAAACTTTAACATTCTTAAAGTGTTCGGCTTAGAAAAACATTCTTTTTAGTTTAAGAGTTAATTTTTCATTTACTCAAAAAAGTATTCTGAGCTATTATTTTATCGACTCTATAGCTTAAAATTCTCTGTAAAATAAGATTTTAACCGATTAAATAACATAAAGCTTACGAAATTAATCGTTTAAAAACCAATAAAATTTTGTGTAGGAATATACTATATTGAAAATAACAATATCTCATATCTTTAAATGAGCAATCTCATATCTTTATATATATATATATATATATATATATATATATATATATATATATATATATATATATATATATATATATATATATATATATTATATATATATATATATATATATATATATATATATATATATAATTTGTTGCTCGGAATCGGCTCCAACGATTTTCATGAAATTATACAGTATATACAGTATATAGGGGGTTTCGGGGGCGATAAATCGATCCAGCTAGGAATCATTTTTAGAAAATGTCATTTTATTCGTGTTTTATCGATAAGTTTTTATAATGTAATGATATATTTGTTTAATATTTATAGTCATATTATAGTCATTGAAGTGGCTAAGTGTTAGCGTCCGAGAGAGATCCCTCGTTCGAATCCCGGCTCGACCGACGAGTAAAATTAATTTTTTTTACATTTAAAACCCAACCCAAACCAACAAAACAACACAATAAAGTGAATAATATTTTTCAAATAAGATTTTGTTATTATAATTGTATAATTTTTTATAATGTAATGATATATTTGTTTAATATTTAAAGTCATTGGAGTGGTTAAGTGTTAGCGTGCTGGACTCGTCTTCCGCCTCGACGTAATATAATTTCAAAAAAACACAATTTATAAAGAAAAAAAAAAAAAAAAAACCGAGCGAAGTCATCCAGGTACTTTTCATTACTTGTAGTACTTTGAGTACTAAGATTGCGCAGAAACAATTAAAACGCACATATACAATGTTTAAGAGAAAATTTGATTTAATTCGGTAAATATATATAAAAAATCAATTGTACTCTTTAATATATCAATGTTTACAATTCATGTCAAAATACACAATGAATCACCCTGTATTGTATATATCTAACTGCCATACAAATAGATAAATATCCTTTTACTACACAAGGAAATTTTCTCTTGTAATCGTTCACAAATAGTCAAATCTTCAAAATGTTTCCTACATTGCACTTCTTGAAGAGAATAATCACTTGTAGATAACAACATATATACTCCATATCTATTCTCTTCAACGGTTTTACTTCGTGGTTTTACAGCATTTCCATTTACTAAAAAACATGACTGCTATTAAGTCAAAAAACCCTGTCACTCAAATAAAATTATTCACAACACCAATGCTGTAGTGACGTATTCACTATCCAATATGGCTACTAGCAACCGAACCTATTTGTTAGTGTATTAATTACAATAACACAAGCACTCCCGTAACATGACCACACCACTGTACACAACTAACGCAACCAGTGAACAAAATCACGTACTTCAAATGCATTCAACAACAGTTGGGCATAGCTACATAACTAAACCTTCATCCTCTCTCTGCTCACATTTCTTTCAATAGAGTAATCGTTTACACTTCCAAACCACAATTTATACAAACGAATTACGTTTAATTACAAAAATTCATGACTACGGTATTCGTACTATTAGTTAAATAGAATCTTGAACCTGAATGATACTATTTGGTTGCAGTATTCACAAAATGCTTTGGTAGTTCCGCATCTGGGCCTTTCTCTAAAGAGTTCGTGAAGTGAAAGATAAATTTAGGAAGACATTGTGTATTTTACGTATATTCTTAGCAAACAACTCATGCTTCGACTTATGTTCGTGATCTAGACATACTCTCGCCTGTAAGCCTGTCTGTCTATCTATCCATCTAACTGCGTGTTCCTATAGATGGTAATAATGATAATGATAATGATAATGTTGTTGGTTTGACAACGTTCATTGTGCACTTGAACTAAGAACAAGAATAACTTTTAGTATCTAAAGGATGATAATAAAGACCCCCCCCCCCCAACGAATGTACGAGTATATGTATGACGGTCGTTCGCATTGGTACTTGTCGACACATGAGTACGAATACTAATTACTAGTTTGCACAATCTTTTGCATCCCATATACTTAATGGTTTTTGAAAAGTAATGAACACTTAATAATAGGTATGTATGTCTATACTGGTAAATATTCACATTTATAATTCAAATACGTATCGATATTAGAAGGATGCCATCGTACAAATATGGATAACATACGGACTATTGCAATACGATATATTATATATATATATATATATATATATATATATATATATATATATTTGTACATATATATATATATATATATATATATATATATATATATATATATATATATATATATATATATATATATATATATATATATATATATATATATATATATATATATATATATTGAAAGGGTGTAATAATTATATTTTATGTAAACACTTTACTGGGTTTAAAATTTCACAAACAAAATCGCTTATAATATTTTTCTCATGGACTGAACATGCACTTCTTATTAAATACATCTAATATAAAAAATATCTGAAAATATAAAAAATATCTGAAAAATTTACGATAACGGTTGTTGTAATAAAATTTACGATAAAGGTGTTTAAGCGATACACAATCATAGATGCAGAGTTATTCTTGAAATAAGTAGGTTTTTCCAGAATTATCCTAAAACCGTAAACTTCTTTTTTAACATGTATTTTCAAACTTTAGAACCTTGATCACTAATTTTCACCGAACATATATATATATATATATATATATATATATATATATATATATATATATATATATATATATATATATATATATATATATATATATATATATATATATATATATATATATATATATCTATCTATATCTAATATATAAAATTTTCATGATACAATGTTAGTTACCGTACTCCTCGTAAACGGCTATAGCGATTTGCCAAATTATATATGCGTATTCAGTAGGTCAGAGAATCGGCTACTATCTATTTTTCATACCCCTAAGTGATAAGGGTTGTTCACCCTTAAAAAATTTTTTTAATTTTTTGACGAAATTTTTTATTTTTTGGTTTTCATAATGTGGCATTAAAAAATACATACTACCCTAAATTTTTACTTTTTTATCTAACTGATCAATTATCGTGTGTTTAACTGTACTTCGATTAAAATTTCCCTTTGCTTGTGGCAAATCTAAAATTTTTTTTTATGAAAATAAACATTTATTTTTATTATTAAAGTTTATTTCTGATATATTATTAGTGTTACAAATCTTAGATTCTTAAAATTTGCCGCCCCTTTACTGGTGAGTGAAATGCCACACTATACCGGTGTCACTTCTAAGTATACAACACGGACTAGGGATGAGACTGAAGCCGGTAAATTCAATTAAATTTAAGCCGGTAAAATCAACAAATCCCAAGGCCAAACGATGTCTGTGGCTTAGATTTGAGTACACCATGTTTTTCACACGGGCAATTGTACGTAGCATGCTTTCGAACGGGTAAACCAACCAGTTTGTTTGTGCTCGCTAAAATGGGCTAACAAAAAATATTGTTCACGCTATAGCATTAAAAAATTGATGTTGTTTGTTAGTGTTACTGTCGTAATTAATGAGTGATATGTAATTTTAAGAAATAAACTATAATAACTATAAAAATAATATTGTTTGGCGTTTGTTATTTTTATATTCCCTTATCGTTCATAGCGCTCCATGCCCATTTCACGCATATACCACAAACTTACACACTTATAATAAGTAAGTTACTTTTTGTCTACACTAGAATTTATCTAGAAACTAGAAATAATTTATATGGCTAAATAACGTTTGCCGGGTCAGCTAGTATATATATAAATATGTATATTATACCTTAAAGAATGTAAAATTAATTCATTTATATTAGCAAATAATATGAAAAATTTGGTCCGTTTTAAAATTTAATGGGGCTAAATGAAATGGGGCTAATGCTAAATAAAATCATATGAACCACATTCAGGTTTAATATTTTATTCACATTTTAAAAACTTCATTCATTTCTAACTAATCAATGGCGAACACTATCAGCAGAAATTTTCTTCGGCTGATATTTTGGTATTTTTAGCTGACCTGACGGCCTTGATGTAAACATGACATATTAACTCGCTTTCTTGTATAACATTCCATTTTGTAATTGATTTTAAACTAACTTCCCGATGAGGTAGATAATAGCTTAAAAGTGGTTGGCAATATATCAAATAAAAAAAAAAAATACTAAAAGAAGGAAATAAAGAGAACAAAACAGAAAAAATACGAACGAAAAGTAATATGAAAAATTTCATTCACATAATTCTAAAATTCAGAAAATAATAATGAAATAATAAAAATTTTGTATTTACCATGTTTTTATAAAGAATAAAAAAGTATATAAAAATGTCTCTGATTTAAAAAAAAAATGAGGCGCATACAGCAGATAATTGATACATTAAAACTAATGCTGCTGCATGCATTCCATTATTTTCGTTTTAAATTAGAGAAATTTTTTTGTCCGTTATTAAAGCATTAATTAAAAATTATTTTTATTTTATTATTTTTTAATGAATGCTAATTCTATTTTCTAAAATCATAAAAGGTTGTAAATTAAGAAAACATGAAAAATCGAAACGAAAATTCAATTTTGAAGTATTTTTGGCTACACATCTTTTTTATTTAATTATTATTTTTTTTTTTTGCTTCGACTGGAGCTTTTTTAATTTTCAAAAATTTTAATTTTTTTCCATTAGATTCTGGTTAATATACAACCGGTATATTCTAGTAAATATCGAATAATAATATTTCTAATCAATATTTGTCAATTCAACGATTAACATTGATTTAATAAATAAATGATTAATAAAGTAGATATTTGTCTGTCAGAATGTAACGATATTTTACATTCTGACAGACATTCAGTTATGTATTTTATATTTTGCATTAGTGTAGGATATATATACACAAACCATTGAAGGAAAAAGGTAGACACACGACGGACATGTGTAGATAGGTAGGTTATTTCTGATACTGAACTGTAACGTGATGGATATATGTACCTTTAGTACATATTATATAACTAATTTTAATATGTGTCAATAATATTGGATAGGGATGTAAACGATTAAACAAATATGAAATTCAATAACTTGTAAATAATGTAACTGATACTCTCAATCACTAAATTACTTTAAAATGTCAAATAAAATAAATGTCCAGATATAATACATGGACTGAAAAGTCCCGGGCATAACACATAGATGGTGCTAGTTTTATTGCAGTCACCTTTTTTTCAGTTAATACTAACATTCAAAAGACAGCTGTTAAAATTTCATGATATTCTATTAATTAGTTTGTGAGTTATTGTGCTAAGAGTGACGCTACTTTTGTTATTTTCAAAACAATGGATCAAAAACAATTTCGTGTTTTAATTTAACACTGCTTCTTGATGGGAAAAAATACCGTTCAAGCGAAGCAATGGCTTGAAAAGTGTTATGTGGACTCCGCTCCATCAGAAACAACAATAAAACGTAGGTTTGCTGACTTAAAACGTGGTCGTAGAGACACCGATGATGCAGAACGCAGTGGACGTCCAAATGAGGCGGTAACACCAGAAAACATAAAAAAATCCACAAAATCGTTTTGAATGATCGAAAAGTGAAGTTGTGTGAGTTAGCTGACATCGTAAAGAAATCAAAAGAACGTGTTGGCTTTATATTGCATGAGCATTTGACTATGAGAAAGCTCTGTTCAAAGTGGGTGCCGCGTTTGCTCACTGTTGACCAAAAAACGAGAACGTGTTGATGATTCTGAGCAGTGTTTGGCCATGTTTAAACGTAACAAACCGGAATTTTTTCGCCAGATTTGGGGCCCAGCGACTACTGGCTGTTCGCAGACCTGAAAAAAATGCTCGACGGTAAGAAATTTCGAACGAATGAAGAGGTTATCGCTGAAACTGAGGCCTATTTTGAGGCAAAAGATAAATCGTTCTACAAAAGTGGTATTGAAATGTTAGAGCGGCGCTGGAATGATTGCGTTGCTCTTGATGGAGATTACTTTGATGAATAAAGCTAATTTTAAACCAAAAAAACCGTGTTTTCTTTGTTATGCCCAGGACTTTCAGTGCATGTGTTATATATTTGATTAGTTATAGAAATAAGATTTTGTAAGAGTTATAATTTTATATTTGATCTACTTTAAATGTCAATATTATAAATATGGCAATGAATATTGATGCGACTGACACTGGGCCTTTTTGAAAACACCAAGAAAATGGCATTAAATAAAATTTGGAATTGAGCTGTATAGAATTTAAATTTTTCGACGATTTGTTTGTATTTTTCTGTATACCAACTGCAAGTATATGTGAAAACAGTGGCATAAAGTTTGTAACATTCAAAATGATTAAAAAATTTAATTGTGAGGTGTACCATTTTCTATAGAATAGAGACTATAGCTATTATTCTATCGCCATCCTTATTTTTTCCATACTATAAAATAATTTTTCTAACTTATTTCGATATGATTTTAAACCAGATACAAATATATTTACTTACTATACATCCAGATGCTTCCAATAATTATTCACTCGACTCTCCAGTTAACTAATTTTAGTATTTTTTCTGATCGTATTTAAAAAGTAATCAATTATTCATTATAAAAACAAATCAAATTACAGTGTTTCCAGCGGTAATCTTTTATAATGAATATTTATTTAGCATTATCTGTAATTAAAACTATTCATGTCAAAAACAAACCTTATCATCAGAATATTTCCTGAAACTTCATTGAAAATAGTAAGTATATCGTATTGTCTAATAAATAATATATACACTATGTTCAAGATATAAATGGTATTTATTTTAAAATTCCGTCAGTACCGATTCAATTCATAACGTATCTTTTGTAAGTTTTGCCTTGTATAATATAGAAATTCCATAAGAAGGCCAATTTAGCCTTAAGTTTGTAATGCCTAAAATTTTTGAAGGCGTTAATAAGTACTAATAAATTACTTCAATTAGTCCAAATTTCCTGAAATACTAGATTTAAAGCGGAGATGATAAATTAACAATTTTTTGTAAAGAAACAAATTTTGTTTGATATCAATTACAATGTTAGACTTAAAACACAACTTTTTTTTGATACAAATTGAAACAACATAATTTGAGATCGAGCTCCAAATAAATGATATTTGTAAAATAAGTTGAGTTCTAAATTCCATAGAGTAATGTTTTAATATTTGCAAACTACAAGCGATGATTTAACTCATCAAGCTCATCAACACACGTCAGCACTACATTACAATTTAATATATGTCCACGATAAAAAATTTTTTCTCCTTCTGTGAAATAAAGAGAGAAGACTAATAAGAAAAATAAAGCTAATGTTAATTTGTAAATTTATTTTATTAATACTCGCATTTTGAAGTTTTAAATAAAAATATTTCGAAACAAGTAGGATAGTAAACACAAAATAACAACAATTATAATGATTGTCGCTGATAAAAACCATTGTAATGGATTTAAATCATATATATCAACAAATGGCTGTTAAATAGGATTGATAGTATGATTTCCATAATCCCGTGTCCAGAAATGCCATAATGAGCTGCATACGCTTAGTTATCACTCAAGTCAAATCTAGTTTGGTTTATCCTAACTAAAGTTCCAATTCATACCAGCAAAAAGAGCATTGAAATGTTCAATTTCCCAATACACAGAAGCAATGTTAAAACATTTGTTAATAGTTAGCTCCAAAGTCAATTCAGGTTTAAAAAATTTGCGGTTAAGTTATTGAAAATGACTAGCTGCAGACAAAATAATTGAATATTGTTAGAGAGTAGTGTATAATTTTATGCACAAAAAATGTTATATACAGAGACAATTAAGTTAGTTTGCTATATCATAATTAAGTGAATTGAACAGTTTGTAACAAGATAAGTGATTCAAATTGTTATATTGTATCATAAAGTTGTATAAAGCATTAAAAAATCGATTTGAAAATTGTTTTAATTTCTTCGCCAATTACATTATTATTGTGTGATTCTTCAAAAGTTTTAAATTATCTATCAGCTGGAATCAATTTCCAATATATTTCGATGTATGAAATTGGAAATGAAATGTTACACAGACAAAATTTGAATAACATTGAAATTTTATGGATACACGAGTAAGAATATGTGCTCGTAAAATAGAGATTTTTAATCGACATTAATATAAATAGCTTAAATTTATGAGTAATCATGACCGAATTTTGTTATTTAGAATAAGTACTTGTTTGTTCGTTACTAGTAAACAACAAAAATAATTCAACTTAACATTTATCTATATGTTTTAATTTGGTTTAAGATTCATTAGTATAAATATATGATGTACTAAGAGCAACTAGCATTCAATTTGTAAGGTTTCGCTGTTCATTATTTCAGCTTTATCAGGCTCTTGAACTTTGGAGCTTTGAAGACGTTATTGATATTAGCTCCGCATGTGATGAATGATATATTTCAGTTACTTGTAGTAGGTACTAATTAAAAAACTGTATTTTCAGTCAACTGACATTTATAATTTTTGTATTTACAAAAATCCATATATATATATATATATATATATATATATATATATATATATATATATATATATATATATATATATATATATATATATATATATATAAGGCACCCAAACACATATACAATGGTGGAAAATTCAAAAAGAAAGAATGGTGAAGCAAAAATGAATCCTTGCACAACGAAAGACCTGATGAAAATCCAGATAGTTGTAATATTTCTAAAATATTTGTATTCCGAAAATCTTTATTCTATGAAAAACGGAGGCGGATCACGGTTCCATTGCATTGATTGTGGGTCCACAAAAAACCCTCTGGGCTGAAATTGTTTTTTTTTTCTGGAAATTTTGATATTTGTTCACATTATTTGTTGCCAATATATCATGTTTTAATCGTAACAATTGTTCAATATTTTGAAATTTGTGAAGTGAAACATTTACTTTATAATATTTTTATTATAATCATTTTCTAAGACTGAATTTATGTTTGATGAAGAATGTTTGATCTCATTTATTTTATGTTTTATTGGCAAAAGAAGTATATTGTATGCCATATTACCTTAAGTTACTGTATAAATAAAATAAATATGAAGGATATTAATATATGTATTATTTATTTTCTGAAAATCGATTATGAATAAGTAACAATGAAAACTATTAATTTCGACTTATTTTTATGTTACTAACAACTTTAAAATTACGAGACAATTTAAACTTATTGAGTCATTATCAGTAATAATTTTTTTCTTTTTGTTGGATATATATTGGGAAAGTAATAGGAAAGATTATTGTAAATAAAGGAAGTGTAATGAGGATCATCTAATTTTTCTGTACTTATAATTTCAAATTTAATAAAAGGTACTTATTAAGGTTTATTTTATTATTTCAAAGAGTAAAGTAAAGAATTTTTATTTAATTAATTGATCTCAAGGGTTTCTAGTAAATTAAATTTTAGCTTTTGTCAAAATACAATGTTAAACGATCCGATAAAGATTATCTCTGAAGAACTGTCTGAATTTCAAGCTTTTTAATTCATTGGTAAAACTGTGACACTCAAGTTACTAAGTAAGCGTTATATAAAAATCATACGTTTAAACTTCACAAAATCTTTCACATTGTTGCCACTCAAACTGGAACACTGAGTACATGAACCAAAATCGTATAACAAGTATGTTAAATATTATTTAACTATGGAACTTAGTAATTTCCACTTTTGATTAAATAACAATTTTCAATATAAAATCAAATAATAATTTTCCTAAACAAAATTGTATAGAAATTCAATTATGATTATCAAATATTTAATAACTACTATTGGATATCTGAATCTATATAATGCAATATTGATGGCAAGGAAATAATTACCTGTAAAAGAATAAGAGCGAAACACTTAATTAAAAGTATATATTATTTTATAATTATGTTTATATTATCATAGTTGCGATATATTTTCTTTTCACTTAATGTTTCACATGCAAGAAAGCAATAGGGTATGTGCCATGTTTTTATCTTATTACTGATCAAAAGAAAAAAAGTCACTAAAAGAGTAAAAATTCGAAATATTTATAAACAATAATACGATCAGCTATTTTAAAATGACCACAAGAGACACATCATACTACGTCATTGATACAAAAATATATGTTTACAAAACTGACCGCTTTCCTTCAACAGTAGCTGTAAATAAGACAAAAATTGTTACTGAGATCTTAGCTGCGATACTCTGCATCACTGAAAAATTAAAATTAAAATTTATTTATTAAAATTGTAGAAATATTACGCTTTATGAATATATGGTTATAAATATTGAATTATCAATATTTGTTAAACAAAAATATTTTTAAATAAATTACAACAAAGTTTATTGAATAATATTATTGCCCCACCCCCATTTTTATTTTTTTTCAAGTCAATTTTCTACTTTTTCAACTACTAAAGTCATATAGTGACTACAGTGGGTATATATATTCATTCTATACAACAACAGTATACAGCAATACTAGTCCCATCCATGTTCTGATTGTGTCTGTTGTTGTTTAACTTTAGTGATCGGTTGAGATCGGTAATTGCGTTTCATCAGTGGGGAGTCTGAACCCCCGATTCTATGTCACAAAAGAATATAACAAGTCTGATTTTGTCCCATAATTATTGGTCTGTATGCATATAATATTCCATAATCGTAAAATAATTAACGGTTACTAACATATATTACAATAGCATTGAAAATTAATCAACAGAACTTAAATTTTTTTTCCAGTATTTGTAAATATAATTTTAAAATAGTATTATAAAATATAAATAATTTAGTCAAAGAGATTTCTCAAAATATATAAATATGATATTTGAGAAAGTATTCTCATTATATTAAATGCGATATTATTATTTATATTTGTATTATAATGTATTTTAAATTATAGATTTTTTAGAATTGTGAAGTAAAGGACCTTTCTTTGAATATTTAAATTTAATATTTTTAGAAAGTTAAATGACTTACACTTAACATCCATAACAATAATTTGTTACATGTATTCGGCGATACACAGCTCTTCCATCTTAAGAAAGAATGACTACTTTTTGATGAGTAGTTAGTTAAACTTTAAGCTTTGATATTGTGATTCCAACCATTTTCATGTGTTTTCTACAAGCTACAGGTACTGGTACATCTGCTGTAGTTCGCTTTCTGTGACAATATTTGTTGAAAGTACAAATTATTTATGTAACTATAATTAATAATGTTTGTTCTAATTCTATATCAGTACTATCGATGTCTATATAACATTGATCCAGTGTAATAAGAATTATAAAAATTGTAGTATTTTTTTGTATACGTTAATATAAGTTCCTCATATATTTAATTCGGAGTTTGTAAAAATTTTGCAATGATTAATGACTTATAAAAAAATTATATTATTGCACCTGTTTCTTCGTAAATGCAGTGGCCAATATGACTTTTCAATATTTCCATTTCACAAGTATTATGGTTTCTGTTATTCACTTGCATCAGGATACAAATATAATATTGGTCTATTGTTTTACAATTATTATTTTCATTGAATTTAATATTCGTTAAGGTTTTTAGTTTCGATTAAATTATTTGCGGTATTAATTTTGAAATGTTTTGTAGTGATATGATATAAAATAGCAGCGATTTGTACTACGAATACAATATTTGAGTCATTGAAGTATACTTTCAGTTCTAATAACTCGTATATGTGTTTAACGTTTATTAGATTTATGTGCTTATCTAACTTAGTTTTGATTAATTTTCATTCGTTATAACTGAAAATGTGCTTAGAAATAATATTTTTTTTAGCTAGCTGAATAGCAGTTTATTATATATCTTAATTGAATAGAAAAGAAATACTCTGATTGTAAAATGTGTTGTTGTACTTTAGTTATAGTCATTGAAAGTAATTAAGTTATTTGGAATATTTTCGAACAAATTCGAAATATGTAATACATCGTATGCATACATTCCATTCGAACACTCAAATTATACTCTTCAAACAAAAGTTTGTAATTTATTTAATTAACAAGTAGCTAAAAATAACTAACTGGGTCAATTGTTTTGATACTCCGCATTTAATTTAGTGTCATGTTTAAAATATTTTTATTGATTTTCATTCATAAAATATTATAAATATACAGTCCAGGAAGTTTTATATTCATATATAATAATAATACGTATTACAATTATATGTGTTTATTATCTAAATTTGAGCTTAAATTGTGGTGAATTTAAACAGTTATTAAAAAAATGTTTTATGTGTTTTGTTTATATTTTGTATATAATTTTATTTTTCTTAGTAAAACATTCATTTTAAACCCAAAATGTATAAAAATAATACACCATAAAAATCGTGTAAGAAACATTCATGTCTGTGCGTTTTCTTGGAGTTGACTGTACTTGGACATATACATATGTCGAGTATAATTAGTAGATGCTGCAATTAGTTTTCTGTATAAATTTATCATGGATTTTCACAAATTATCTCTCGGAACAATTAGTACAATTATTTTCGTTTTTATTTTTTTTTTCTAAAGATTTTCTCAAAAATATTTCAAAACGATATGGTATTGACATTATACGAACAAATTCTAGTTCTTTCAATTTTCCTGTATTTTTCTTGCTATAGATATTTATTTATGTTTAATGTTCTTAAATATTAAAATTCTGTTTTATACATAAATATATTTTAGGAATATTGTATTTTTTGTATAGAACCTAAAAACCCAAACATGAAGAAACACAATATACAAAAAAATATAGTAAATACACCGCAACAGTTTTACAAAAATGTTTTTACTACACGTTTTCATAAAACTATAAGAAAAAATATAAAAAAAAGAAAAATGAAAAAAATAATGTTACGTTGTTTTTGTTGTCTGCCACCAGGGAGTTACAAAAATTTGACAATCTTTACTAAACATATTTTCTGCACGCGTAAATATACTAAACACTAAAAATATATAAAGAAAAATGTTGTACACATCGACTCAAACGTGAGTTGATTGTTAAAACTAATCATTTGGTTACTTACAAACGTGGTATGTAAAAAATATTAAATTGTAAAAACGTTTCAATTTTAAGAAAACAGAAAGAAATCAAAAAGAAAGTAGAAATTTTTTTTTAATAATAACTACACAATAGAAATGTTAACTGTGTTTCATATATTCTTAACGTTCTAATCTTATATTGTGATAATTGCTAATTATCCTTTTTTATACCTGCATTATTATTTACCGAAAAATAGTTGAAAATGGTGTGAGATTTGAATTTCATAAAATCAATAGCAAAATTTGACGAATTGTTCTGAATTACTATTTGAAATTCTACTAACCTTTTATCACAGCTCTTTCCAGATACCGTTACAATATAATTCATGATATGTTAAACGTCCTAG
Organism: Chrysopa pallens; assembly: GCA_020423425.1. Taxonomy (NCBI): domain Eukaryota; kingdom Metazoa; phylum Arthropoda; class Insecta; order Neuroptera; family Chrysopidae; genus Chrysopa; species Chrysopa pallens. The sequence continues at coordinate 15,457,578 of CM035591.1, read as the reverse complement.
GCTTGGCTTTGATTGTATGCTTTTATAGTAATAGTGATGGGGAGGTATAGGTCTAGAAAGTAAGTCTCTCTGGGTCTTAATATAGCGTCGATCCCTATAATCCTATAACTTTCACGATAAAAATGATCTGACCAAGACGATATTTGGAACTGTTTTATTCACTCTCAAATACGTTCTATAATTCAGTTACTCATTTGGTATATTACTATAAAAGCATATCATAATGGTAATATGTTTTTAATCTAAATATTCATCCTCAATAAGTTTTACCCTTAAAGATTCGAAACGATTCTTACAAAATTTTGATCGAATCAAATTTGTTGAAAGTGAGTGGCTATAATAAAAAAAAGATGAGAATAAAAGTTAGAAACCGAAATGCTTTACGGTAAATTTGTAATTGTATAGCTTAATAATTATAAGGTTCCATGTTTGATTAATGTACGAATTCCATTCTATAAAAGCCAAAAAAATTTTAATATGGTTGTTCAAGTCACAAAAAGCTGAATGAATACTTTAAAAGCAAGATAAATATAAAATACTGTGGTAAAATTTAGGTAAAATCTATTACTGGACATCTTTCACAAAGTTCAAACGCTCCATTGATGACCAGCCTTAAGTTTCATACATATTGGTATAAGAAAATGTACAGCACCTACAATTTGTAAATTGAATGAAATCCACATAGTTTGACTTTAATTTAGTATTTTTGCTTAGCGTAAAGATTGGCAAATATTGTTCAAAAATGAATCAGAATTTGGCTATTTCCGTTATTTTCATTATATATCGAATATAATTGATCACATATTAATAACGTTTATCATTCTCAAGTTAATCTAAACACAAATATTGGAATTTGTTTTTTCAGCACAATAGAACCTTGAAACGTATACATAGCTATATCAAAATTTAGTATTCACAAAATCGGTCCCATAACAAAAAGTTTATATTGGAAAATTCACATAGTTTGGAATACTACGATTAGAAAAATATACTTACAATGTCTGTTGTGCACAACTGTTGAATGTACTGTAAAATAGATTTTGTGTTTTATATGATTTGGTATAGCATTTTGTATCCTTCAAATAAAATAATATTGTCACCCACATATTATTTATAAGTTTATTGATTAATCAATTATTTGTAACACAGAAGCTGCGTAAACTATGCAAATTACTTAAAAAATAAATGTGAGATACTACGCTTATAACTAGATAAAAAAGAATAAATCTTGTAAATTTTATTTCTTAAATTCTTTAATTATCTAATTTTTTCTAATAGGTTTATCAGTAAAGCAGTAAACATTTTTAACTTTTAATTTAAAACGTATGGCTCAGCGTGAATCTTGAACTCAAAAAAATTATGTATTCGATTTTTATTAGCTGTAATATTTTATTAATAGTACCGAGCGTTAAATTAAAGTCCGTTTTTGTTTTTATTTATTATTTAGCAATTACAACCATTAATATTTTTTTAATAAATTATTTATTTAAAATTTATCAAATGTTGGTGATAGTTTCGGCTTGTTTAGCCATTTTCATAACAATTTTATTTATTCTTTATTTACAATGAATTTATAGATACTGGAGGTTACATAATTATTTCAAGTCAATTTAATGAAAACACATTAAAAAATATTTAAAGTAACAAATAAAAAATATTCAAGGACAAATTGAATAATTTTTTTTTAATTATTTTCAAAAGGCTGAAAATAATGTTAACCTGAAAAGAATCTCCAATTCTTGCCCAAGTTTGTAACCCGTTTTTTAGGTGAAGGTAGAGTCACCGGTGCTGCTTCCATGGGACCATACATGTTCGCGTTCTCTTATCGAAGTTTCTCCCAGTTTGACTAATACAGACGCCTTGGCAATCGTAAGACAATATGTAAATTCCTGAGTTCTTGAATGTTCTTTCTCTATTTTGATCTTGTTGTTGAGAAGTAGATTGGCTAATTTTATTGGTGGCCTGAATGCTACATTAATATTATAAGATTTTAATATCTTACTCACCTTCTCAGAAGTCTTGCCAAAGTAGACCAGAGTAGAAGCCTTAAAAAATGATAAAAAATGGAAGAAAATTATAGTAAAATGACACCCATTGGAAACGAAAGATAATATGATAAAATGAAAGGGAAAATAAATTACGGGCGATCTGAGTTCGGGAAGTACAAGGGGTGAGTTTTTAAGGGTAACACACGGTTTATTTCGATTTCCGGCAAAACTACAAGTCCTATGGAAAAAAATTAAATAGCAAAGTTGTAGGTAATAAAAAGATCTACAACTTTTGTATTAACACTTTTTTCACATAACCTCAAAATTTTTTGATTGAAAATAAGGGTACTTTTTCGATATTTGTTCAAAATAAGATGAAAAAATAAATATTTTAAATCAAGAAAATTACAGTGTATTTGGAACATTAAAAGGAATATGTTTCACCAAATTTCGGAGAAAAAAATAAAAAACCTAAAAGTTGGTTATTTCAATTTTACACATAAATTTTGAGGTTATGTGAAAAAAAGTGTAAATACAAAAGCTGTAGATCTTTTTATTACCTAAAACTTTCTGTGTACAGATACACCGAATTTTTAGAAGTCGATAAAATTATCCAACTATCGAAAAGAACCACCCAATTAATAATACTGTTTGTTGAACTCGAAACAAGTTTTTGATAGTATTGTTCTAATAGATTATAGAAGTTCGTCTTTAATAACTGGATTCGTTCAATTTTCATTAAGTAACTTGCAAATGAGATGGATGCAATCTTTGCTAATATGTTACTAAACATGTTTGAAACATCTAATGAATCAAGTGTTTTTGTCCATCTATGACGACACTGAAATAAGTTATTTTATTTGCTTCATATTTGTTATTATATTTTGTTTCAATGTTTATTATTTCAAAGAAACGGATTTTATTATATAACGCCCCCCCCCTCCATAATAAATAATATATTTTTTAGTATGATAGAATCACTGATGATTTAATATACGGAATGACCTCTAGAACGGTAGCATAATTTGGCTTCTTTTTATTTATTTATCATCTTTTTTTTTTTTTTTGAAATAACTATAATTTGCTATTATTGTCACATGGTCAGTTATATATTCATGTCCCTTACAGCAAATGCAGAAAACTAATGTTGATACGAACAGAAAATGGAACAAAAATACTGTGTATGTTGAATTTTTACATTAAAGAAATATTTTAAATTGATGTATAAAAAGTATATAACGAAGTAAAGAGAGCATGACCTACTAGTTAAGTATTAAAATTATTTTAATCAAAATGAGCCCAGCGCTCGCAACGTTTTTTTTCAACGAAAATTTTTTAAAACTTTCCATTTAAGCCTAATACTTATTTTATGATTGATTAATCATATCGTTAAATATTAATAATTTTACTGTAATACATAATTGTATTAAAATTCATTCTACTATTTACTTTAATTATAAAAAATTGAAAATTAAAAGAATATTGAAATATTCGTAATCCATATATTGCAAAATTGCATTAATTTGTTTTTGTATCCATGGTAACAATAAATCGAATTACACAACTAAAAAGTTTTAAATTCTTGTGGAATTGTTTTGCTATTTTCCCATATTTACCCAGAATAATCGATTTCAACAACAAAATTAAAATCATAGATGTAAAATTACATTATGCATCTACTCACAAAATTTCATCAGAAGCGGATGAATGGTTGGCATTATATCGGCATTTATGAGAAAAAAAAACCATTATCGAATATATTTACATAAATTGCTATATCTCTGTAACAACTTGACAAATTGTGTTAAAATTTGAATATGATAAAAAAACATTTTTTACATATTTATTATATAACATAAAATTCTCATTAGTAAATTATCATTAAGTTTTACTGGTTTATACTTTGCGATTTTCGTTAATTTTTCTGTAATAACGACGTTTATGAATAATTGATTGTAACACAATTTACACTACTAATGTCAACCTATATTATACATGTATGTATAAAATTTCTTGAAAATCGGATAAACGATTCACGAGATATAATCATTTAAGTCAAAAAATGAAGTTTCAAACGCCATATCTCCAACAGTAATACATAAATGAGATTTTTTTAAATGGGAGCATTCCGTACACCTTCACCGAAAGATAGACGGATACGAAACAGAAAATTCTCAGAAAGTTTTAAAGAGCGGCATAAAAATATTTTTTGAATTTGAAGTAAAAAAAAAATTTTTTTTTTAACACGAACACAATACTTATTATAATACAAAATACCGATATCGTAGATATAACTCGGAAGTAAAAGTAAGCCTATATTGAGACAGTAAAGTTTTGCCGTTTCAAAAAAGATTTATCATTATGCTGGTCTGATTCTTCAAGCAGGCCATATCCACTATAACAACTTGTTTTTCTATTGTATTCACACGCGATGATTCGGTTATATATTTAACAAAAATGTACGATCTTTTCTGTGATCATTTAAATTCTTGACACAACAAACACAGTGTAATAGCCATAATAATATTCATGGCTAATTTTAACTGACTAAAAATTAATCATTTTGAACTTACCAAAAACATTGTATATTTTATGTATTACTTTTCTATGGAGTGGAAACAAATCTATTTTCCAGCTAATCGATTTATTTATTTTATCTATTTAAACTCACAACTCTCCGTTGTAAAAAATACAAAACTAAAAAATGAAAAAGTTCTATTAGTTATCCTGTATTTTCAAATTGAACGAACACTCAATTATTCACTGAACAGATAAAAAAAGAGTTATTAAACTCAGTAAAAGACCTTTTAGGTTGAAAATTGTTCGACAAAACGGCTCCCCGATTGCAATGACAATTTTATGTATCTGTTTTTACTTTTTAGTTCATATTTTGGCTGGGTAGTCATGCTATTTAACTTTATGTTATTATTTATTACTTCCAAGTTCAGTAGTATTGTAATTTGGCTGGGTAGTCATGCTATTTAACTTTATGTTATTATTTATTACTTCCAAGTTCAGTAGTATTGTAATTTGGCTGGGTAGTCATGCTATTTAACTCTATGTTATTATTTATTACTTCCAAGTTCGATAGTATTGTAATTTTTGTTTAGATTGCAAAAATGTTTATATATGTCGGTGTTTCGGAAGTTATTGGCCAATTTTCTTTTTTAATACCGACATTCTGTAAACCATTCATCCGATTTTGAAGAAATAAATTGTACATTTGCAGCATAGTTTTACAATTGTGGTTTAAATTAGTGGTAGAAAATGTAATATTTTACTTCATTGGGCAATTGCAACACAATCCGTGAAGCCATTCCGGAGATATAGTAGCTAATTAAGTAAATACATTCCATAATGGGACTTTCACATAAAGACCGATATATCCTGGAACATTATTATTTTAATTTTGATAAAACTTTGTACGTAGATGGATGATATAGTTTTACATCAGTAATTTTTTTAAAATTGATTATTCAGGATATTGACAGAGAAGGAGGGGTATTTTAACAGAAAAGCGCAACAAAAAACTCAAATTTTTATGTCATTGAAATGTTGAGGGGTCATTTTTGGAATGCCTATACAAATTGCAATTCAAGAGAAGAAGGGTATTTTAACAGAAAAGCGCAACAAAAAACAGAAATTTTTATGTGATTGAAATGTTGAGGGCTCATTTTTGGAATGCCTATGCAACTCGTTGAAAGCGTACCACCCAAAGTATTAAAATGAGCGTAGTCGTATATCACGAGGAAGTGATATATGATTTTTTGTACTTTATTGGCAATGTATTTCGTTACCTTTAATCTGACAATCTTTTACAGTCACAAATATTGGGATAAATATATCTCAATATTTACAGGTATAAAATTATCCCAATGATTATTAAAATAGTCATATGCCCTTGAAATTCTCAGAACTATTATTTAATTCTTGCTGGCAACATTCACTGCAGGTCCACATTTGTATAAAAATCAAAGTTGGAATGTTTGAAATTAATTTTGTATGTTGTTTGATTCAGTCATCCATAGAGACACGCAATATATTTTATATATTTTAAAATATTTATAGGTTTGAATTTTTAAACATCAAAGTTGTAGTGATATATGGTTCCATTAAAAGGATAAATGTAATGTGTATAATATCTTCCACAGCTATGAATTCCTAGCTATGTACACATAAATATACCTTCTTATATATATAAAATTGGAATATACCACGAAGATAACCAAATAGGTTCTACTAAATTTTTAATATCAAACTGTTACTTATAGTAACTATCTAAATTTTATAAGCATAAAATTTGTCAATATTTGAACATATATCTGAATGCAAATATATTGAACTTTTAGTATATATTTTAACTCCATTTTTAAATTGTATATAGGAACAGAATAATTTTTTGGGTTTTTTGAAATCTATTGAGTAGTATTTTACTTTTTGGAATACCAAATTAGTGAAGCCTATGTTTTTACCAGACAAGAAGATATATTTTTTCAATCCATATGAAATAATCAAGGAAAATAGGTAAGCTGCATTTTTTATTCACACTTTTGAAAAAATCAACTTTTTCTATGTTGCCTGAAAAGATGCTTTCTTGGAATTGATAACAAATGAAATAAAATAGTAGATCTATAAAAAATATGCTCTTTTATAACCACTTTCAATATTATGTCAGCCTGCGTTTATTCAATTCACTTGAATAAACAGAGTGAAGTCTACAATTTAGAACAAGTATAAGAAATTTACGAGAAAGTATTTAAAAACAATTGTGAGTATTTAAAAAAAGATATGTTCGGGTCATTCGACACCAAATTATCAAATGTGGGGCGCTGACACGTCTGGATGAAAATAGGCACAAATCTTGGGCTTTTCGTCAAAAAAAGAAAGTGACTTTTTTTTATAGCTTGTTGCGTGATGAGTGGGTGGCACCCTTCACAAATGAAAAAAAAACATTTGTCATAGCCTCATTCTTGGTTTAAAATATTATATACAAATTGCCAAAATGCTGTATATGGTATTTAGAAGCTCTCTTGTTTCCTTATTAAATGCGAGATTTTTGAGTATATTAAGTTTTTTTCATTGTTTTTTCCTTAGCTATCACAATGTACTCGACTAATATATCGACTTAAAATTATATACATTGTATTTCTATACAATGTCTACTTTTTTGGGGTAAAAAATGAAGAAAACGGAAATTATAAAATAAAAATTGAGTCTTTGAGATTTTATATCCTTTAATAAATGTAAACAAATGTGGATTGGGAAGTGACAATTTCTAATAAGATAAAAAGATAGCCCCTTACTAGCGTTGATAATCCGTTAAAAATTTGTTGTTATTTTCACTCCCTGAGTTTTAATAGCCTGTTACATAACCTTGGAAATTAAAATTTTTTATTTTATTCAACAATATATGCAATCAATGTAAACAATAAATATCAGATAGTGGAAATATTTACCATAAAACTACATAGAAAATTTGCTATTCATAAACCCGTAGTATAAAATAATTTTATGTTTATTCATTTATAATCTTTTAAATATCCTTGGAAAATAAAAATTTGTAAACTATTTGACAATTTATTCAAAAAATGTGGATAAGAAATTGAAAATATTTGATATAAAATCAGATGAAAAGTTTTCTCATCTTGCCCGGTATTCCTAAACCGCTAAAAATTGAGATTTTATTGACTGCTAAAATTTCTTGAAAATTCAAATTTATTATTATATTCAACAAAATATATGCAAAAAATTAGTAAAATTGATATTTGCTGGCGTTACAACCGTTAGGCTAAATTTCACTTATGATTGATTGACTTTTGACATGTATAATTATATGGAGTATACAAATAAACTATTATTGATGTGTATAACAAATCGTGGAATTTACCTTCTTAATGAATATAATTGAGAATTTAAAATGTCTACACACTAAATAAGCCCATATTGAGGTATAGAATATATAAATAATTGACTACAGACGTTTTCTTATACTTCTCTTGGTTTCTTTGAAATTATAAAATCTGTTTTTATGAGACTATCAATATTTAAAATAAAGACGAAAAGAAAGAATTACTTGCCGTGAATTCCATTAAATATTTTAAGAGAAGGAAGTGTTAGGATGCTATAAATACACATATATTTAAACAAAATAAAGGTAATTTATTTATTTATTTAAAACAGAAAAAAAGTATGTTTCTTATTGTTACAATGTTATAAATGTAAGTGTATAGAATTCCAAAAATAGTATCTCATTTGAGATACTACGATACCACAAATATTATTGTCAGTGGATATTCCGTGTGACAAATAAAAATCTCTGTAAAACTTTTCAGTCGAATTTACTTTTTAACTTCCTTATGATGAAAACCACCTCGAAAATCCAAACCGAGAATAGCATTCTATTTTCGTATATCAAGATTACGTCAGTTCTTTCGTACGACATTTCACAAAACCATATGTGTGTATGTGTATATACCTACGCGTTTGTACTCGGAAGTGTAAAGATGCAATCAATGTGGATTTTTAATTATCGCTTGTTGTCCATGAGTACTCATGATCATAAGATTTAAGGTATAATCGGCCAATAGGATCGGTTCCATGGCTCCAAACTTTAAACATAAACATTAAATATATAAAAGAAAATTTAAAACAGAAAAAAATTTGTTTTTTATTACAAACAACTTTTGTTTGAAACATTTTTGCATAAGCTATTTTAATTCTCCAATTCCAGTACAATAATTCAAATATATTAGATTAAATGTATTTTAATTAATGTAATAATAGTTACTATGTATTTTGTATGAAATTTTCTTATACTTCTTGATACTGCTCTTAACCATTACTTTGATTATTATCTGTGATACGGATTGTGTAAAAAATGTCCAAAAGTGTATCAAAGTATTGTCAAAAGGTGTATCAATAACCGATTGTTTTTTGGGAAAGAAGCACTGAAGCACAATAGTTTAAATTGATGTTACTAAATGATAAATCAAAAATTGACGCCTCTAGTTTTGAGTAATATTATACTGTGATTGTAATCATACAAAAGTTAGCAATTATAGTAGAAAACATTATACAAACACGAGAAACAAAACAGCAAACCGTTTGGTCAGGATGTGTTGGTATAGCTATATAATTTTGTAATTTTATCACTATGTGTAGTTTTAAAAGTAAACTTTGAAACTGTAGATTTTTATTCCAATTATCTTATTATCTACATCATACTTGTGAATAAGTAAATAGGTTAGAGGAGGCACTAGTCTGGGTTTCATGAAAAGTTTTTCCTACTATACATAGATTTTTATAATATCCCATATCTGAGTCTAATGTTCGATGTGATTTCAACTTTGAAACAGAAATTTGATAGAATTTCGTTTTTAGTATCTTAATATAGTATCTTAATTTTAGAAATCTTCAAATAATCAACTACTTATTTTAATTGAAGAAATTCATACATTAAAACTATATATGATAAAACAAAAAATTCATTTGAATAGGAATATCTATATACTTTAATTTGCTGCAGTTAGTTATAGGTTAAGGCTTAAGGCTTATTAAGATACAATTACCATTCAAATTTGAAGTTGATTGTCCGTCTTACATTTATAATATAAACAAAGTTCGGACAATGGAAATAGAGTATGCGTTTTAAATAACGTTCGCGATTTTAATAACAAAACTAATAGAAACTTTTGAAAAACTAATACTATATTAAGTAATTACCTAGGAATTAAAAAATTAAAAAATATTCACTGTTTTGTTATTTAGATATAGCAACTGAAAAGTCAACAATGCGTGAAAAATATACTAGCATAAGAGTATATATGTGTATTGTAGTAGTGTGTAGGTAACCTTTCCTCCAGTACAGTATCAGACAAAAATTACTAACTTTATGGCTAATTTTTTTTCTAATAAGCTAACCTACTATTACCGCACATAAATATGATCCATACCCATTTTGATTATTATTGTAGCAGAACTATTACCTTAACTTATAAATCTCTGACTATAGTTGTATGTTCATCCATGGGAGGTGAGAAAATTTTTTTATAGCAGGTTATTCAAAAAAATGAATACCATTATTGAAATATAAAGAAATATTAGAAACAATGCAAAACAATACCTAAATGACAAAAATATTTGTTTTTATGGTTATTGCTAATTTAATGTTGATTAAATGAATACTCTGAAACAAGTACAATTTAAATTAAAATCGTTGAGTAAATACTTCTAAATTAACCAACTTTATTTATTAAATTATTGATTGTCGATATATTTTAAACGTCTTATATTAAGTTGGCTTCTATCTATGTTCGGGAATCTAATTAATTTTCATCAAATTCAGAACCTCTGATATATCTGAAATTATGGTGAAGTGAGGAGATCCAATAACAATATTTGAAGCCATGAATATTCGAATAGCAAATAAAATTTTAAATGATGGAGGGTACGGCAAATTCTATGATGGTTAATCTAGGCAATGGTTTTAGTCTTAATTTTTATATTTAATCAAGAAAAAAACAACATACAGACGAACATATACGTTTTTTTTTAGAGTTGCTAGAAAATATTTCGTTTTATGAGTTTCCCTTTATGGGTTTTCCTCTCTACTTAATAAATAAGTAACTGAAAATATCGACGAACTGAAAAGATATTCTTTTTATTGTTCTGATATTTCATATAACTTACACAAAAATACTTCTCTTGTATAATTAATTAACAGATTCAATAATTAAAAATATTGGAAACAATTTTAATCGGTTGTTATATAATTGATGATTCTTAAAATGTTAACTTATCAGCGAAAGCTGTGAGTTCTCTTTATCATTGCTGAAACTAAATCTTAAATGTATTGAATTTTGTCAATAAAATCAACGCCGAATACATGTGAGTTTTGTAAGGTAGTGTAAGATATCGTGGTCATTTTTGCGGTAAAAGTCAAATATTTAATGAATAGTTTATGTGTGATTTGAATTTTTAGTAATTAAAATAGGGTCCTTACATTCCTCCATGTGGTTCCATGAAATACTAACAATAATACCACTTTTGACACTTCATACTTTTGTTAACAAAAAATTCTTTTTCTAAATAAGAAAGATATCAATTTCTAACGAATACACATTCCCACACCACAATTTTCACCGTCTTACCAAACCAATACTAAGAATAAAAACCAAATGAACTCAATCCACCAATACAACAACAAACCACTTCAGTCTCTAGTGACTACAGCCATCGAACTGTGTACATTGGGAGCTTGTGTTGTATGTTGTTCATATAACAATGTGAAATAGGGATACCGACAGACATAATAAGGTATACAACGAAATTAAAAGTTTTTAGTCGACACTACAAGAGTATTGCAGTTTTGTTCTCATTTACACTTGAATCAGAAATTTCGAAAATTTGTCAACTTTAAAAAATCAAATTAGAAATATTTTAATTGTTATCAGAATTAAAATATTTATTTTCAGTTTATTATGGTCAGATTATTTTTAGATTAATTACAAAAAAAAATTACAATTTGTAACCTAGTACATAAACTAAACCGATTTATACTTAATCATCAGTATTATTTGCATCGGTTATCAAATAAATTCCGAAAACGTTATAATGTTGAGGTATCGTTTAATTACGCAAGAATGATATTCTAATTTTTATTCTTATTAAAATACACAAAAAAAGATATAATCCGTAATAGAAAAAAAATTGTGTAATTACATGTTAACATGTTAAGATCAACGCAGTTTGACATTATGTGGCAAAAGATAGAGGGGACTATAACATCCGTGTCGCTACATGTCCCAATCGTTTTACTCATGAAAATCGCTAATTAGTTCTTGTTTTCTTAATTTCTTAAAATACTTGAACAAATAAAAGTAATTTTAAAATTGCTGTTTTAATATAATCATTTCTACATGTAATATTATCGTAAAATAAAATATGTTTAATACACTAAAGGGTATTTGAAATCTAACCACCAATAATGATCATATTGAGGAGGATGGAAAATATCATGAAATTTGTGTGACGTATTATATGAACTCCAACACAAAAATAAAATTTTTTTTAGAAGCAAAACAGTGAAAGTTTAGTAACTGTAATTTAAAACGGAAAATCAATACTGAAATTCAATAAACACGAAATAAGTTGAATAGGAAATAATTTGTGTATACATAGGGAAAAAATTTGTGTATGCATCTCCCTTTTGTTATTTTACCCAAAAACCGGAAACATTCCACCAATATTTCTGTGATGTTATTGGTTATTTAACAAGTAGAATGGAAGATATATATACAGTCTCGAAAAACTACCCATTTAATTTACAAATGTACTTAAAATATTTGTTTAAATTTTGATTAATGGACTATATTTATGAATAAAATATGTTCAAGAGTCACTTATGAATGCAAAATTTGGTGAATGCATTCTAACAATGGATTTTTGTTAAGAATAGGTTAACTATTAAGTATTTGAATTTTTGTCCAGTTTTTCAATTTTTCATACATCTCATTTCAATAAAGTATTTATATATTGCACAAAAATAAAGTCAACAAGTTTTGTTATATTTTCAAATAACCATTCATTTACTGGTATAAACGAATTAAAATTAAAAACTAATTAGTTATCTTATTAATCTAAATATAAATATTCGTCATCATATTTAACAGTTAAAAAATTTCAAATTGGACGTTTTAATTACTCCATGGGCGTTACATGAGCCACATATTCGATGTTTAAATTCAAATTAATGCAACTGATATTTTCTGTAAATTAAATTTAATCTGATAGATATTAAACACATTTTTATATACCTTGTTTAAATTGAAATATTTTCGTTGCTGAAGTAAAAGACATTTAGTTATCATAGAAAACCTTATTAAATATACATTATCCTTATCATACTTAATTTGACTAAAATAATGCAGCATTACCTCTTGAACTAAGTGCTTGTAGTGTAAATCAATGATTAAGAAAAACCAAAGAAAGAAATAAAATAGAAAATATCTTCAGTAAATAAACAAACAAACGTACATCACCATAGGTATTGTACTGTTTACTTTCAAAACTGTCAGTACAAGAAGTACTGAAAATATTGAAAGTCTCACTCGGATTTGGTTTAGTTTCTACAAAGCAATATTTATCGATGTAAATAAAATAAAATAACTTTATTTCAACGGATAATATCATCAGAAAATAGTGGTATAGATAAATGTTCTATCTTTCAGAAATGCATATCAAATATTTATACAATTTTTGATATGCATGCATAAAAAAGAAAAATAAATAGATTTAAACTAACTGAATTATACGAAAAATCAAATAATAAATAAAGACAGACAGATAAAGTCGGTGTTTTTAATTCAACATTACATTGTATTATAAAATTCATGAATACAATTTACAAGATATGATTTGCCTCCCATTACTTTGTCAGAATATTCAAGTTCGCAAAATTTTTTTAGTTTCTCAAAATGATTTGGTAATTTTATAAGAACATCTTAATAACACATCTGAAAAGTTACTTCACACTTGTAATGTTTATATTCAAATAACAAAGCACACGTAATATATGCACTTGCTATATATTCTTCTATCAATGTTTGTGCAATTTTCGCATCATATTCGATTTTATGTTCTTAGAAAATGCTTGCATCAGATAAAGATTTTTAATTTTGGAATAAAATATGTTTTATTTTAAAACAAATCGTGGTAATTCTTGCCTATATTATTTCACGACAATCATCATCGAAATATCGTGCACACACGCATTAACATAATTGTGTTCACAATTTCTTCCAAACCAATTTTATTTTAAAATTTCTGTACAAAAAATTCTTGTAATATATTAAAAAGACAACAAACAGATACGAGTATAATATTTTTTTCAATAGCGCAAAACTTTTTTAAGATTTGTATCGGGGTGAGGGGTCAACAATTTTTAACAATTTAGTGTTGTTTTTTCTGTTTTTATTTTATTGTATATTTATGTTAAAAATGTTGTAACTTATTAGTTATATTCTTATTGTTAATAAATCAAATTTTTGTTTTCGATGTTTTTATTTTAAATAATATGTTAGTTATTCAATTTTCATAAATGGCGATATTGTGTTAAGAAATCAAATACGATAAGATTAGCATGTCTCTTGGATAGAAAGAAACTTTTTCATTATCTGGCTCGGTACTTTTCTAGGATATAAGATACTCCATTCTATTGAAACTATTAAAATAATACAAAATTGAAATAATTATAAAATAAGTAAAGATGACAAATACAGTGTTGAATGTTTAGATACTCGACATATTATTACGTATCATGATTTGAAATATTTTTAATCAAAAAAAACTTTGTAATATATATATATATATATATATATATATATATATATATATATATATATATATATATATATATATATATATATATATATATATATATATATATATATATATATATATATATATATATATATATATATATATATATATATATATATATATATATATATATATATATAATTGTCTATATATATATATAGACAATTATTATTATATACGTGTTTATAATCTTACTTGTTTATAACAGAAATTGAGGTTGAATCTTAATAAGTTACGAAAAAATGTTTCAAATAAAAGTTTTGTCTTTCAGTTGTTTTTCCATCTCTGATGGTTATAGTTGATCCATTGGACCCAAAGGAGCGTACTTGCACATTCACGAATTTAAACTGATGTATGTTCTAAAATACGCCACCAAAATTTCAGCTCGCTACCTATTTTGTTTTTGAATTATCTTGAAAACTGACAGGCGTTTGAATTAACATGAGCACGTATACTAAAATTTTTTTCGTATCTTAGATATTTACTAGCGTTTCAAACTTTATATTAGAATTAGTAAACACTGACATTTTCTATACATGTTGAGTATAAAAATAAAATGTAAATAGAATAAAAATAATTATTTAGGTAAGTATTCAAAAATTTGCAAAAATCTCGGACCGTAGAAAATACAATTTATTGCTTCAACTTCCTATTCGTGATCGCTGCTTCGTTTACTGCTCATTTGGTATGTTTTTTTAAATATGAATTATATAATTTTTTAATTGGTCTATATTTGGCAAAAATATTGGTAGTATAGATTTATAAAAACATATAAGGGCAAAAAATACAAACGCCCATAGAAGTTTAAGTCCAATTTTTGTTTATTCACAAAACAATTAGTAACATATCACTCAGTTGGATACAGTAGTGTCGGTATTTTATGTGATTATCAGTAGTGACCAAAACGTGCCCAGCTGTTGAATCTGGCCAATTAAGGGCATTTGCAATTTTTGATAAAACTAATGCAAGAATGAATTAGAAAACTGCATTTTAACTAATTACTATGAGTCTATATCTATATTTATGATTACAAGCACCCATTATCTGTGAACCTTGAATAGTTATAATTATCTCTTTGTCACTACTGGTAATCTCTTTAAATACCGACATTGAACTGCTATGGCTAACTGGTAGTAAATAAAATATACAAAACTTTCTTTTTTGAAGTCGGTTAGGCTAAGAAAACGCTATATTATCAATTATATATTACCAATAAGCATTGATTTTCCGCTAAAAGATATCATATATCAAGTTTATTTAATTAAATTTCAAAAGGATAAAATATTTAAAATATGAACCAAAAAACCTGAAAAGATACATGGACTGAAAAGTCCCGGGGCTAACACATAGATGGTGGTAGTTTTATTGCAGTCACCTTTTTTTTCAATTAATACTAACCTTCAAAAGACAGCTGTTAAAATTTCATGATATTCTATTCAATAGTTTGTGAGTTATTGTGCTAAGAGTGACGCTAATTTTGTTATTTTCAAACCAATGGATCAAAAACAATTTCGTGTTTTAATTTTACACTGCTTCTTGATGGGAAAAAATACCGTTCAAGCGAAGCAATGGCTTGAAAAGTGTTATGAGGACTCCGCTGCATCAGAAACAACAACAAAACGTTGATTTGCTGACTTCAAACGTGGTCGTAGAGACACCGATGATGCAGAACGCAGTGGACTGGAATGATTGCGTTGCTCTTGATGGAGATTACGTTGATGAATAATGCAAATTTTGAACCAAAAAAGCTGTGTTTTCATTGTTAGGTCCGGGATTTTTAAGTCCATGTGTTACATTGTATAGACTCTTGAATCCCAATGAATAAATAATAGACTATCTTAATGCATGCATTTTATCACGCATAGTATAATAAACTGAATCGATCAAAATTCTACGAACAGCTGAAATGTCCAAAAGGTTTCTGATTTAAAAACTACCTACTAATAATTTACCAATTGATTGAATGTAATTTGCATTGTAAATGTTGTATAAAAATTATTTTAAAATGGCAACAAATATCAGTGAATGAAGTCTACTAGTTTCATTATTTTCAATATTAGTATTGATGTACTATTTATGAATTTTCGTCACCGTAAAGAAAAGCATACTTAGTGTTTTCAGATTGTGCTGGGTGTTTGACTTGAAATAGTGGGAATCCAAGTATTAATTTGGCTTAATTGATATTATAATTTCATACAATTTCACTATTTGAATTTATCTGTTCTTAACTTCTTATATTTCGTGTTTCTCTGTTCTTATATTTCGGACATAAAAATATCCCTGGAAATCAGTAACGGATATTATTATGTCACATTTTCATGTATCGAGATCTCCAATATCCTTTTTGTGACAAAAATTATCGGTGTGGAGAGTATGTCTTTGGGTTTGTAGTGCTTGAAAATTTTCATGACTATCTGATTATATGCGAAAAAAAAAAATTATTTATAATTTTTGTTCAGTTAACAGGCTCATTGGTCAGGTGAATAAAAGCTCTAATACGGTAGCGGCAGTTACCGAACAATTATAATTTTTTTTTAAAAGGGGTGATTGATTAATCACAATGTTGTCGGCTGGATAAATCGAAGTAACCGGCTTCACCAACAACATAATAACAATAACAAAATTACATAATTAGTAAATATGAATATGAAAACGGGATTCTGAAATTATAAGTATAACGCGCTCGCATTTTTATTCACAATACCACGTAATAACACAATTGAACATTCAAATAAAACAGTAAACCTTTTTAATCAATTTAATATATTAAAAAATGAACATAATATATTCTCAGATTATAAAAATTGCCAATATTTTATAAATAAAAGATTTGATTTCTGAAACTTTAGTGTTCTTTGACATTTGTAACTTCCAAAATATAAATAGAAGGTATTTACTATATATATATATAGTAAATTCTTTAACTGCTAATCAAACCAAAGTAAGTATTACTTTCATGTTAATAGAAAAACAAACCCAAGTATATAGATAGTATTTTCCAAAAAAGTACCTAATTATTTTTATTTATTTTTTGTTTTACTCCATTGAAAATTTTTTAGAAAATCATAACCAACTTATTCAATTATTTAAAAGAGTATCACCACAATTACGAAATTAGTTATCCGAGTTTCTACTACGAATTATGGCAATTGAAAAATAATTGAATATCAATCTTTCAGTGCAAAAAAAAATTATTATAATTTATATTCAAAAAAGTCAATGCTTGATAAGACTTTTGAACCGAGTGAGATAAACAGAACGATGCCCGAATAAAGATTTCACACCAGAGATGTACAATAAAGCGTTACTATTACTCAATGACGTATGTATTTTGATTTTAAACTTTTCACTCAACCACTATGGCATGCCTTCGCCTGATCGTCCAGCAACTGATTTAATGAACAATGATATACAACGAGAAATACAATATGGCGATGTTGACTTAGCTACACTCATTGCAAATACTGAGCCATTATTGACAGCTGAACAAGGAATTCTTTACAATCGAATCATGATGACTGTTGATACAAAACAGGGTAGGTTTTTATTCTTAGACGCACCTGGTGGTACCGGTAAGATATTTCTTGTATCTTTAATCCTTGCAAAGATACGGCTACAACAAAAGATTGAATTGGCAATTGCATTATCAGGCATTGCTGTCAATTTGTTAGATGGTGGACGAACGGCGCATTCAGCTTTGAAGCTGCCATTAGACATTCGCAGTAAACCAAACGTAATGTGTAATATTAAAAAAAAAAAAAAAAATACGGAATGGCTGCAGTGTTACAAAAAAGTTCAATTATTGTCTGGGATGAGTGTACTATGAGTCATAAACATTCTCTTGAGGCTATGAAAGATATAAACGGCAAAATTCAACTCTTCGGTGGTGCTGTTTTACTACTATCTGGTGATTTCCGGCAGACATTATCGTTCGTCGCTCCACTTTTGCTGATGTGATTAACGCATATTTAAAACAATCATTTTTATGAAAAAACGTTGAAACACTGCGATTGACTATAAATATGCGATTACGTTTACATAATGATCCATTGGAACAAGTATTTTCAAATCAATTACTGGATTTTGGAAACGGTACAATCAGACTACATTAAAATACGCATTGTATCCAATTGCCAGACACTTACTTCTGCACTATTGTTCATTCAAAAAATGAACCATTGAGAGTGTATTTCCGGTTATTCTTAATAATCACTTAGACCATAATTGGCTCAGTAACCGTGCAATTTTGGAGGCAAAAAATGTTGATGAAATTAACAATCAAATACAAAATTTATTGCCAGGCGGTCTAATGACTTTTAAGTCAATTGACACCATTGTTAATGAAAACCAGATCGTCAATTTTCCTTTTGAATTTTTAAAATCTTTGGATTAACCAGGAATGCCGCCACACAACCTTCGTCTGAAAATTAGTTCACCGGTCATTCTGTTGAGTAATTTAAATCCACCCAAATTATGCAACGGTACACGATTAGTCATCAGAAGAATTACCGGAAACGTAGTTGAAGCAACGGTATTGACTGGAAAGTTTAAATGCGAAGTCACCCTGTTACCTCGAATACCTATGATACCATCAGAATCCACAAATCCTTTCAAAAGGCTACAATTTCCAATACGTTTGGCTTTTGCGATGACAATAAATAAGTCGCAAGGGCAAACAATGGCTATATGTGGCTTGGACTTGGAGAATCCGTGGCTCTCCCATGGACAGCAGTATGTTGCATGCTCACGTGTTGGAAGACCA
This sequence comes from Chrysopa pallens, assembly GCA_020423425.1. Taxonomy (NCBI): domain Eukaryota; kingdom Metazoa; phylum Arthropoda; class Insecta; order Neuroptera; family Chrysopidae; genus Chrysopa; species Chrysopa pallens. The sequence continues at coordinate 15,438,450 of CM035591.1, read as the reverse complement.
TCGAATTTATTTATTTTGACGATAGACAAATTAACGAAAAATATTGTTCATCGCTTAGTTCTTAGTTAAAGAAAGTAACGATTATTAAAATTTAAATTAGGTAAAATAATTATAAAATAATTTTAATTTTCAGTTTTAAAAATCAGTACTAATTCATTAAATCAATAAAAATTAAACATTTACTATCGGTTGAAACTTAATTTGCACTTTTCATCATTTTTTATCAATCACTTCCCTAATAATACCAATAGTACCGAATAATTAAACGGAATACACGAAAACCAAAGCAACGCGTTGCCGGGTCTGCTAGTATATATATCTTAATATATATAAATTACATGTCACATTGTTTGTTCGCGATGGACTCCGAAACTACTGAACCGACTCGAACGTTTTTTTTTTTTAAATGAGTGCTATGCTCCAACTTAAGAGATAGGATAGTTTATTTCTTAATTTGAGATTGCAATTTTAATTTATTGCGAATTAATTGTTTTTTATGACAAAGAGATATAGTTCGATAATATTTTAACATGGTAGTCTAAATCTAACAAAGATACATAGTTCGATAAGATTCTAACAGATGGCGGTGTAACCAGTTCAAGTCAATTGTCTTGATTTAGTAAGTATCGAATAGATAGCACTGTATAAAGTAGTCAGTTGACTTGATTGAGTATCCAATAAATGGTGTTAAGTTAAAAGTACTAACGCTTTAATTAATAAGCTACAATTCATCAATATAACCGACGACCTTTAAAGGAGAAGTGGTCCTGCTGCCACGTATTCCAATGATACCGTCAGATTCTACCATACCCTTTAGAAGGCCACAGTTTCCAATTCATTTAGCTTTTGCCATGTCTATAAATAAGTCTCAAGGCCAAACAATGTCCATTTGTGGTTTGGATTTGGAAAATTCATGTTGTTCTCATGGGCAACTATATGTTGCATGTTCACGTGTAGGGAAACCGTCGAATCTATTTGTGTTAGCTAAAGGCAGGTTAACCAAAAATATTGTACACCGATTAGTGCTAAATTAAATTGAAATTAAAAGTATTTATAATTCAAAATAATAAATATTATTGTTAAAGATTTAAGACTATCTGCCCTACCTACCTCATTCATATATTTAAGTGTCACATGTTCTTTACTAACAACTTTGTTACAAAATTGAATAAAAATAATAATAAATATACTCATTTCTTACAAAAATGAATAAAAATAATAATAAATTTTAAAATTAATTCTTTTGTATCGATTTTTGCTTAATATCAACTGTAAGAAAATTTAAATCAATCGTGTTCAAAGTCCTTCCCGTTCAAATCCCAATCCAGTCGATTTTAATACAAACATTTCCGAATTCGTTCCCAGATAATTATTTCATTTTACTAAGGGGTTACGGTAGTAGAAAATCTGTCATGGAGGTCGCCATATTTTTTTACAACTGGTATCTATGTAAAAAGCATGTTGGTTCCCGTGACTGATGCTCTACTACCGTTCCTCTTAAATTGTTTACTACAATGTAATATAACAAAAATAATATATATATATATGTATATATGACCAGTCGACCAAATTATTTACCCTAGAAACAATACTTCCATTTTAGTTTACTTCTGCCGAAATAACATGTACTGCTGCCGTAAATTTAACTTATAAGAACTGCTTTCGCAAATATTTATATTATCATCAAATGTTTTACTTTTATGCGTTATGTAAATGTTCAAACAAAAATTACTAAAATTAATAATTCATCAAAAATTCGTTTCATTATACATAAACTTGAAATTAATTCAACTGTCAAAATGCAGGTTATATTCAAATTGGATGGTATTTTCAGAGAAAAGTATATGCTAATCCTATTCTCTAAGGCGCTATTTTATTACCATTATTAAAATAACGACTTATAAATTATTACCATTTATTTGATAGTGTTAAATAACACATTTTTTATGAATATAACCAAAATTTTGAGTGTTGAATGACTTTGACATTAACGTAATTTAAAATAAATTTTTGATGCTTTATATATTTAACGATTTTACTAAACATTTATGCAACCCATGAGGGATAATTAAAAAATCCATTTGTTTTTAAGGATAAATATTTTGTACAGTTTTTTATTTTATATAAATGGCGACTGTAAAAATAATTGGTTTCCCATTAATTTCATTAATTTACCTTTACTTTCTAATACTGGAAAATTTGGCTTTTAAAAAATTCAGATACGTCTATAGTATTCTTAATAGTATATTTTGTATGTTGGGGGCGGTAAAATTGCCCCAATTATCCTTGTTACACTAACTACATTTTTCTATGAATAATGTTTTTTATTTAACTTCTGAAAAAACGGTAACATAATTTCCATAATTGTAAAGAATTACTACAGATACAAATTTAAGCTTTGAAAATAGTATAATATATTTGAACGAAAGGATTACAATTCTTATATTTATGAATAGTTAATAGTACTTGGAGCTTATAAATTAAACAATAAAATAGAAAATTCTGCATTCGTATATTTTCTTTCGGACGAAAGGGGGATATAAATATTTAATAATGAAGATAATCACCGGCACGGCATTTTTTTATACTTAGATTATCGTAATAAAGAATCGATTTATATAACCTAATTTTTAAGTCAACTACTTCAACAGTCCAATATTATTGATAATAGAAAACTTTTAAAAAGGATGCAATTATTTATTGAAAATTATATTAAACAGTTTGTTTAAATAAAAAAATTAAATAAATTTAATTTAGACTAAAAATTTTATTGAATTTTGTAAACAAATTACATGCTAATAAGAAATATGTGGAACTTTCCTTAACTGAAAAATTATTTTATTCTGGATTTTCTATAATTAATAGATAGATTATTCTATATCTTCATGTACAGATACTACATTTATTTGACATATGTTTTGTTTCTTGGCTGCTCGTTTAATATTTGTACCCTTTGAAAAATCAACCATAAAACTTAATAAATATGAAATTAGATACAATACAAGTAAAACTTCAACACAATTTTTCAACGAATAAATGTTCACAACCCTTGGTATTTTTTTATTAATTTTACTCTCACTCATCAAGAAATTATATACTTTTTAAATAATTAACTAGATATATTTTTCAAAAAAATATGATTCTTTTAAGAAAAATACTGTAAAAGTAGTTTTTAACACACTTGTTATCTGAAAATTATTTACATTTCATTTATTGTTATGAAATGAAGTTGAAAACCAATGATAACAAAACACAATCGAAAATTTAATACATTAATTCTTTTCAAATGACACTTTTACTTATGTGAGTAGTTTTTGAAAGGTATTGAACAGTATCAAGTACCTTTATAAAAGTGCTATATACAAGTAAAAGTAATAAGCCAAAAACTACTATATAATACATTAGTTAAAGTACAGAATACAATGGTAGCGGTATCAAAAGAAATATATTTCTACTTGTACTATCAAGGTTATGTATATATTTTGTTTTCATATGATTGTGCACTGACAAACTCACACGAAGGAGAAAAAGCATCGATAATTTTTGGTAATTTTTTTGATAAACAAATCAAAAGTATCGATAATTCCTTTTTTAGATTCAAAAAAGGTTTGAAGAAACATAGTCAACCAATACCTTTAAGTATCGGTGTTTTAGGTAACGATTATTGTTTTTATGGAAAAAAATAAGTACGAAAAAGTGGAAATATCTTGAGTAGGTACCCGATACTTTTGATGATGTTACTTCTTTCATAGATGTCGACCAACACAATATCTGTAATTTTTCGTTACTCTGATTTTTTGAACAATTATTCGCTTCACTTATTAACAAATAACTAACGGTATATTTAAATCCGAAATTGAATTTGATAGTCATCATCCTATACGGTATTTTTCACGAAAGACCTATTTAAAAAATAACTTTTAGGTAAATATTTTGAAAGCTCTGGATATACTTATTGGAAACCTGGTAATCCTGGAAATGTACCAAGTCAAAACTGTGGATCTTTGACACGTTCAGATGGAAAAAATGATTTCCCGTTCAAGGCTCCCTCAGTTTTTGTGTGTGAAATTCCATTGCAAATTTTATTATATATGTTAATTTAATTAAGTCAAAAAATTCTTCGACTCTAGAAAATGATTTCTCAATATGCATTTGAGGTTATTACCCTTAAGCGTGAAATCATCGATTTGGCTGAAAAGATATAACAAAAAAAAAAACGAAAATTATTATGTTGTTCACCTTCCTAGATTATTTCCTTCCCAAATTCGATTATGGACTAGCACAGATACATGTTGCAAATGGATGGATTATGATTATAGTTTTAATGGCAGAATGAAGTGAGGTCCATGACAAGTCGACAATTTGGCGTTTTGATAGTAGCTATTTATCTATATTTGTGCCGCTTTGAGTTTCGAAACCGTTGTCCAATTTTTATTGTAGCATAGGTTGGAAATATTTTATAAATTCTGGGCACGTTTATTGCATTCATGAAATTCACTGTTTAGTTTTGAACCAAATCTGGCCATCACAAATTTTTAATTTTTCATTGTATATCATTAAATTGAACATACGACTACGATAAAGAGGCGCGGCCTATATTTTATTTTTTATGGCAATATAGTTTTTTTAAAACTATTTATACGGATGGAGTCTAATTGACTCAATTCTACTCACCAATGGAGCAAGAAGTTTTAAACTAATTAAGACTATTATTATCGGGTTGATGATCTCCACGTTTTGTAGTATCTGCTATCTCGAGTTTTGGTATTTTGGTTCCCAATGAAGTTTTCCCCTAAAATCCGCAGTTTTAAAAAATTCCATCTACTCCATATTAGCTGTGATAATCTTATTGGAAATTCAATCAAAAACCAGTTCATTTATTTATTTTGTACAGCGCAAATGACATCGCAAATGATAAACACACAGGATATTGTAATCGTTTGAACTAAAATGGCATATCAGTTGGAGTCATAGAGAAGCGGTATCAAACTTCTCCTTTTGATTTAGCAGTTAAAATCGTAGCTTCAATCAAATTTGGCAATAACTTTTTCATTGCCAATCTGGTGCCATTTACAGATTTGGTGGATTCATATTTCGCAATAATATAATCAATGAACCAACTTTCAGATTCAAGCAATGCGGTGACATACCATCCGGTTCCAATGAATTAAAAAATGCAATTAGATAATTCATTGCCTCATTTAGATTCTTAACACTGTTAATTGATTTATATGTCGTGACTACACCTGACAGTTTCGCTTGAATTTGAAAATTAATGGCATTGATATGAATGTTCTTCGGTGCTAAAATGGTGCGTTCTCTCAACCAATCATGATTTCTGTAATTCTGAAGAATATTCGGAAAAACACATTCAATCAATTCATCTATCGATTGCACAATTGTACGAAAATTGTTCGGTACAGCGATCAGTCCGTTGGTACTGTCGATTTGTATTTTGCCATCACCAATTTCTAACAATTGTTTTGAAAACTCATGGGCAGCTGGATCATTTTGTAGATGAATACGCAAATTATTGTTCAGTATCAATTTTTGTACATATCTCCAAATAACTAATGACTTCAAACAGGCATTATTTCATCAGCAGGAGTTGATCGAGGAATGACAGGCTATGTTTGACGAAATCCCCTGACAGTAATATCGAATCACCACCAAAAAGCTGTTGATTACCACGTAAATTGTTCGATTAAATGCTTCTAATGATTTTTTATTCGCCATTGTACACTCATCCCATAAAATAATTGACGTTAATCGCAGAACTTTTTGTACATTCAATAGCAATTTTAATGCACAGTGTCCGGTCCGACCAATTACGACCACCTTCTAATAATATAGTATCAATTCCCGAAGATGCAAGGGCCAATGAAATTTTCTGTAACGATCGAATTGTCGCTAAAATCAATGATATAACGAACGTTTTGCCTGTACCACCAGGTGCATCCAAGAAATATCATCCATCTGCATTATTGGAATATGTCATATACATGGTTTTACTGAATATTCAATTTGGTTATATTCGATTGTACAAATAAACGCAAATCATTAGAATTGAATTCCTACTCACGTTGCAATTCACGGTCAAACAAATCATACATCTCACGATTTGGTGCGGTCATACCCTATTATACTTATGCTTTATTTGCAATCGTTAGACACATATCTTCAATTATTATCAAAGCTTCGTTTTACATTTCCAAGGTAATCAACAAATTGACAGCTAAATCATTAATAAAATGATCCGCCATTTATTGAATTCATTTCTTACAAAAAATGTGATAAATGAAGAACCGCTAGACCGATTTTGAGCAAACTTCACATAAACCATCTGCTAAATAGTCCGAACAAAGCCTTAACGTTTGGTTTGGATACGTGAGCCCGTTTTTGAGTTATAAAATTATAACGAAAAGTGGCATTGATATATATATATATATATATATATATATATATATATATATATATATATATATATATATATATATATATATATATATATATATATATATATATATATATATATATATATATATATATATATATATATATATATATATATATATATATATATATATAATATATATATATATATATATATATATATATATATATATATATATATATATAATTTTAATATATATATATATATATATATATATATATATAAACAAGTAAAATTATTTTATTATTTTAAGTCTAATTGTAAGGTCCTAGATACATGTACGGATTTTTCTATTCTATAATATCCATTTGATTAACAATTTTCTTGGTAACTGTTTTGTTTTTGTCAGCTTTATAATTTTTTTTTGAGTCTTACTTTTCATTCACTAAGAAAAACGAAATTAACACAAATTATTTAAAGCGGATGAGTATTCAAAAGACAGATATTACAAGACAGATAGTTTAGACCTCGTAAAAGCGATCATTTATGTAAAACAAAATGAATATATCCTTTACAGTTGAACTTACAGAGCCAAATACATTATTAAAAATCAACTAAAAATATAAATGTTGTATTTAATTTATTTTTTTATTACTTTCAATACAACCTTGCAAATTTACAAATTAAAATTACTATACATTTGTTGTCAAATTAATATACATTTACCTTTATTGCGATTGCAAATTTGCATTATTTCAGGCGTATTCAGTTTGTACAATCAAAAAAAAAGAAAATATTTACACTTACAGGTTATATGAGATATATTTGCAGTTTATTTTTTCATTCTCTACTTTAAAAATATATGACCTTTAATTATTAATTGAAGTTTTTGTTCTTTTAAAACTTTTCAATTAATTTTTCCTGTTTCGATGTTTTCAATCATAGCTTACTGGGAAATTTATCTCATTTTCTGGTTTTATATTATTTAGAGCTGAAATACGTATATAAATTACATGTACATTAGTTGTATGAAAACACATAATTATGATATTGTATAATACAATTATTATGGTAACGTTGTAAAATTTAAATATTTTTATATTATAACGCAAAGTTTCAAGTAACAAGTGCATTTTTTTTTTTAAATTGTTAGTTGTATACAAATTTTTTTTCGTTTTTGTAATTCTATCGTCCTAAAAAGGCCTTTGGCCATTGTTTTAAGTTTACGATCTTCCACATAGGGATAATCCAAACTCTCAAGAAGTACATCACAAAACTGTAGCTATTTATTAATTAAAATTTGTGTCTGTTTTCACCAAAATTGGACTAAAATATAGTATATATAGTAAAATATATTGATTGGAATACATAGACTCAAATTATACATCAACTAATAATTATAGTAAAAGATGTTTCAGGCTGCTAATAATGGACACAAAATAACCTCGCAATGTACGAATATGCTCACTTAAATGGCGATATTGCTAGTATGACTGAAAGAAATTAGTTTTTTTAAATGTAAATATTCAAAAAAAATTCTTTCCACCATGATATCGGCGATATCGTGAATGTGATGGAACGCAATGTATATTCGCAGACTGAGCGTATTTCGTGATTTGAAATAATGTCAGTGATAAAAATATTGCATATATAATATTACGTTCATAATATCCCATACGACAAAGTAATTTATTCTTGTTTATATTGCCATATAAGTCAATGCTTGTGACAAAGGTAGGTGTATAAATTACGTTTTATTATTATTATTTTTTATATATTAAAAATAAAAACATGCCAATTTTTGTTATATGTTTCAAACGAAAATTAAAACACAAATGATACAAATAATATACGATTTATCATTATAAAAATGTAGAACAGAATGAATATGTGCAGCCAATTTATCATTTCAAGATAACTGCATTTTTTTAAATAAAGGATATCACAAAATATAAAAAAAATTAAATAGCTAAATAGCTAAGTTTGAGATAAAATTGAAGCGAAGCTAAGCATTTTACGAAAAAGGTTTTCTTCTATGGTTCAAAAACTGATTCCTGTAGTCATTAAATCCAATGGACCGATTTTGCTCATTCGCGAACTTAAACTCAGCCATTATGTTTTTTATACGTCACCCAAATTTTTACTTGCTATCTCGTTTTATTTTTGAGTTATCTTGGTAACGAACAGGTAGATTGGGGAAACGAACTAATTAGCTGATTCTATGGACACCAAAATTGTATTTATGTGGTCGATATTTTCTAGCATTACAAACTTTAAACCAAAAATTATATACTCTAATATTATGTACATGTAAATTACTTCGAGTTTTTAATTACTAAAATAATTCTTGTAATAAGCAAATTTGATAAAATTTTCAAAAACCATTTAAAATTTAAATTTATAGATACTTGTAATTTGGAATGTACAGTTTAAATATGAGAATTGAGGTCTTTTAAAAAGTTTTTCTCCAAAAAATATTTCTAAACAAAAATTAATTGTTTAATTGTATATAACTTTTTTTGGTCTTTTGATTTAGTTTTTATTTTCATAGACGAGAAATTTAAAAAAAAAAAAAAAATTATGTAGTTTATAACGTTAGGAAAATGAAATCCAAAACCAAATTAATTATTAAAATTATTGAATTAAATACTAACTTATTTGTAAGGTTAATTTCCAATTTGGAAAATTGACTAAATACAATTATTTGAAAATCATAAAAAATTATTATTTTTGGACGGGTTATCATTCAAGTATTCAAAACTCCTTCATTTTTCTGTTCCATAATATCATTCGTTTTTAATTGTATTTTAATCGCTTAATTCATTTAGTTTAGTTTTTTTTTTTTTTTTTTATTTAGATAAAAATTTCAGAATTATCTGTTGAAAACGAAAGCTTCCTCCGTTTTTTTAATTAAAGTTCTTAAACATTTTACAATATTTTTGAGGGAATCTCCAATTTTTCTAAAAATTCCAAATAGAATGACACTTCCATCGTAATTTATAATGTATAGGCGAACTCTAATTTTCTATGTTTGCCCTGTTAAGATTATTAGTGCTACAGAAAATGTGAGTATTATTATATGGTTAAAAATTAACAAATTAAGAAAGTTCATTTCTTCTCTATGTTTAAATCTCAAATGTATCTGTAATCTTCTTCATGAATAAAAAACCTTACCCGGAAAATATGAGTTCTGTATTCGTTATTGGCAATGTATTCTTTATCAGTTGCAAAAGCTTGTAATTTATATAAAAACAACCTTTTGAATTAAATATTAATATGTATTTTAAAAAAAGTTTTGTTAGGCTGGTGAAAAATATATATCTACTCAATTTTAAAAGTAAATAAAAAATCTCCATTTTAATAATCATTGATAGGGAGGGAAGTGGTGGTGAAAAATGATTTATCATATTGTTTACAATGAAATAAAATAACAAATACAAGTAGTTTAAAACAACCACAAAACTGTCTTGTAAATATATAGTCCAATTAATCTACGGAAATGCTCCAGGCAATTGAAGACTTAAAACGAAAAATATGAACGTATAGAATAATTAATTCTAAGAAAGGTAGCGTTTTGTATTTCAGAATTTTATTGTCGAACCTAACCTACAAAATTCGCAAATGTCAAAAATAAAAAAACAGTTTCATGCTAATTAACAAAAAGCTGAGCTGGAATCCGTATAACTTATATTAGTATTGTAGTTATTAAAATTATCTTTCGCTTTATGTGTTTTGCAATATTAATTAGGATCTCCTACATAGAGAAAAAAACCCATTAAAAATAGTGTATTTTTTTATTAAAGAAACTTTTTACTTAGTAGCAATTTCTATTTTTGTAAAAGAGGCCGTTTTCGTAAATTCGTTGGCTTACAGCTTTCCCACATCAGCATAGAACATTTTTTCTTCGTTAAGAGTTGTATGATCATTCACATGTATTTAAATTATAAATTTTTTATTTTTATATAAAAACAATACCATCGTTAAAAAAAATTCGAGTAGAATTTTTTATCTCACTCGACAGGAATTGGACAAAATCGAGTACTGCTTAACGATCCAGTAGAAATGGTACATTTTGGGATTCTTAAACTTTTTGTAGATAAAGATGTTCCCAATCGATTTGTTCTCATGCAATATTTTTCAATTTTGCTACGTTTTGCCGATAAAATGAGCTTCACTTCATTATTTTCCGTTTTTTATTTCAAACGTTTTCTGGAATCAAATTTTTAATATATTTTCAGTTAAAAAGGGTCCATTCTTTAAGAAAGTTGTTAGTTCAACAATTTTTGTTCATATAGTCTTTCACCCAAAATGTATATTTTAGCCGTAAAACGAAAAAATTCGGAAAAATGACACTAAATTTTGTATAGAAGTGTAATATATTGATTTAAGGAAGTACGAGCACCAAGGCAACTTTTAATAAAAGGCTTGATTTTTTTTAAATACAAAGTTTAAATATGTCTAAGCAAATTCCAAAAATTTGAAGGAGATTGCCCGATCATTTAAATAAATAATTAACTTTAAAGTTGAGCAATTTAACATTGGTCTTATGGGGTAACCTTCAAACATAGATACATTTCTGTATTTTTCTCGTAAAACTGTCGGTGAATATTTTTAAAAAACTTATGGATGAAGGTAAATATATTAGTGCTAAATTTAATACAAAAACATTTACACTTGCCCGACTAATTAAAGTGTATTAATTAAAAGAAAAATAAATGCCGCCACTAGCCAATGTTAAATGTATATCTATATATTGAAAAAAATCATATGGTTACTGCGTTCCCCTTACCACGCTAGAGTCAATACCTATTCCCAGCACGCCTGGCGCTCGTACTTCCTTAAAACGATAATAACCACTAGGAATTTAAAGTCGATAATAACCGATTTGCACGAGATAAACTCATATTTATGTGTTTTTTTAATACTATTTTGTTAGCCAAAATAATCTATTATTTCATTATTTTTTTAAAATTTTTAATATGAATGCACATTATTAATGTTGACCCGTATAATAAATATGTTTACTATTTTTAAGAAATGCATGTTTTTGCTTCTAAAAGCTAAAAGCAGGTAAAACAAAGTGCTAAAGGTACAATTGATATTATTCAGTTATTTATACTTTAGAAAAATAATTAAATATTTTCTTCAATTGTTTAATCCTATAAAAATAACATTTAAAAAAATCTCTTTGGTGATATAACTTCGATGCGTTTACTGCAATGCGTATCGGAAACAATTGAATTTTTTCTATATTTGTTCATTCATTTTTTCAAGGGCCTGTTATACTATATTTATACAAGTCTGTCCTTTACATGTGTAACAAAAGTTGCTGCACTTAAGTCCTCGTGATTTACTTGAACATCTGCATTTTTTAAAGTATTTTTTAAATTAAAAACTAAAATTGCTATGTAATATTATATAAGTAACTTTTAAACATTACAATCATATCGATTTCTTTTTAGAAATTAATCAAAAAACTTTTCGCTACGAATTTTATATTTTCCACTTTTATTATGCAATTCATACTTTAAGAATTTTGATGTAGAGTAAATATTTCATAAATATCGAATTAAAATATAGTTTTGCTGGCAGAACGCTCTAAAAATAAACACGAAAGAAATGAGTTTATCTCGTGTACTCTGGCAGCTATTCTCGCAATTATTTAATATCAAAACAGAACTCTGCTATAAGGAATTTTCTGGTTTAATTTATTAAAAAATTAAGGCCAAAATCTGACCATATTTCCAAAAACATGTTTTATTTAATTTTGCACTCAGTACGACTTTGATTTATAACTCCAAAATGTAGCTTTTTCACTGAGTTGTTTAAGTGTTGAAATATTGAATTCGTCTTTACAAAAATCATTCTCTTTGTATTTTACGATACTATATTTTTAAAGGGTTTTTCCATTTCAATGGGAAAGTTTACTTTTTAAGTAACATTTGTTGAACACATATTTATCTTTGAAAAAGGTTTTATTTTATTATTTCGGAGAAAGATAGTTTTAAATGCTCGAGCATCCTGTCATAAAACTAGGTACATTGGTGTGTTGGAAAACCCCAATAAATAAACAAAATGTTACATGATGTAAAAGGACAACTGTAGAAATATAGTAGTAAGTAGTTAGTTCTCTCTGATCCTTGATGGTGTTAATACATACTTCTGAAAACTCTATTTGAATAAAAGAATATCTTCAAATGAATAAAGTGTTTAATTATTTAAAAAAATACATCATCACATATCCATAATCCCAACATTAAGTCTAATCGAAATTTCCTTCAAATGTTGATTGCTCAACAAGCTACTGTTGACTAGCTGTGTGTTTCTTACTTCATTATGTTTCGAAACTAAACGACTATGTAAGAATGGTGTTTTCCGACTGTACTACTGTTTATAGTCAAGGAATTTTTTTCTTCTTAGTTTTTTTAATTCCCGACCTTTTTTATTTTAGTGTTTGATTCTTACAATAAATTGTATTGTTGTTTAATGCTTACTGTACAATAGAAGGATTCTTACAAATGTTATAACAACAAGGATTTTATACTCTTACCATAAATGAATCTTTATATAAAATGAATGATGATTTAGTACAGGGCGGAAGCCTAAACAAATGGTAAAAAGTGGAAGACAAATAAAGTATGATGAAACCCATTGGAAACGCTAATAATGGATAATATGATAAAAAAGAAAGGAAAAATAAATTACGGAAAATTCGGTTTATCTGAAGTTGTAGGTGATAAAAAGATCTTCAAGTTTTTTATTTACAGTTTTTTCACATAACCTCAAAATTTATGTGATAAATTCAAATAACCAAGTTTTTGGTTGTTTCTTTTTTTATATGTTGCATAAACATTTTTTATTTTTCACGAAATTTGGTGGAAACATACCGAATTAATGAAACTTTTGCATTTCCCAAAAAATTTACCACGGTGGTATATATATTTTTATACCATCAGGAAGTAGAGATTTCATGGAGAAAAAAAGCCCACCAACTTTTTTGAAAAAGTCGAAATTTTCACGTGAGATTTTTTTATTGAAAATTATGGTGCTTTTTCGATATGTGTTCAAAATTAGATAATAGATATTTAAATAAAAAAATTACCGTATTTTTGGAAAATAAAAATACGTTAAAAAAAATGTTTATGTAAAAGATACAAATAAAAAACCAAAAACTTGGTTATTTGAATTTTTCACATTTTGAGATTATGTGAAAAAAGGGTGAATGAAGTTGTAGATGTTTTTATTACCTACAACTTTGCTTTTTAACTCCATAGGACATAGTAGTTTTGCCGGAAATTCAGATAAACCGAATTTTACTCTTAAACACTCACCTCCTCCTGCTTCCCGAACTCATTCTACAATAATTTTATTCCTTTTCAAAAATTATCTATCCTGGACTAATTGTAATTGAATAATAAAAATTTATGGTGTATTTTGAAATTTTCTTAGTCTAAAATGAATGTTGGAAATATCAACAAAATGAATTGTGAGAAAAAATTCAACACAACATAAAAATCGAGTATTTAATGTTTTAAAATAGGTTAAAAAAAGAAAATAGGTAAAAATTTCGATTTTATTGATTCTACGAGTATAAACGACACATTCATTACTAAAAACCTGCGAGCGTATGATGACGATAATGTTTATTTTAGGGTAGTTCAAATAATCAATCTCAAACTACTAGCTATATATGACCACATCATGCATCTATGGTCGTTTCAAATTGTATTCTTATTATTACTTATATCGATCATTAAAAGACCTGTATCGATCCTAGGTTTTTATTTTTTTAAAGTGTTTGGTGATCCAAATTTTAGTGACTCTATATTAAAAGAATGGAGAAAATCAGAGTTAATATGTTATGTATTTACAAGTATATGTATTTAACTGTTAATATGTTAATTTCTATTTTATTGTTTCTGAGCACGGTTTCTCGCGTAATTGCGCGTAGTTAACACATGCAAATTCTTAACCGTACATGGTACCGTGCATTATTACGTACCGTATATTAAATTAAACGCTAGTATGACCAAATTCTAATTTAACATTGGAATATTATTTTGTACCCACTCCACACTTAGCAGACGTGTTGTTTTTATACGATACCATATAAAAAGATTAAACCATAGTTCGAATCATTATTTTGATGTATTGTTCTTCCTTTCAGGGAATACTAATTAAAGGTTATTTTCTTCTTATCGTGCATTTAAATAAAAGCTTGTTTTTAAAAACATTTTTACTACGAAATTATTATTTTAAAGATTCTATAATTATAATTGAATCAACTTGGTGTAAGGTAGTCTCATTTGTATTGAATGAGTTATAAAGAAGTTCAAAGACTTTTATTTATGGCATTTATTTATGAACAAAGATGCCGATTCTATATTCACGCATAACTTGCTCTTTCTAAAACAATTAGCGGAGGATTTCATCTTTTCACAAACAGTTTTGGTATTTCTTACATTTATAAGGCTTTCTTAATAATAAACTGATAACATACAATGTATTTTAACATTTTAGTTAATTGAATCATAAAAAAATTCGTTTACGTTCGAAAATTCTTTATTGCCATTATTTAATGATCAATTTAAAAATAAAAAAAAAAAACCTTCGAATATCATAATTTATAGACTTTTTGTAACAAACAATTCGAGGACACATTTCATTTCTCATTTTTCTAGGTAATAAAATTATATTGATGTTATACGCATTTGAAAAGAATCAAATGCGTTCCACGAAATAAATCATAGAATATGAAACTGTGAAAATAGAGAAATCTAAATGTGAAAACATGGTATAAAAAAATTAGAAAGTGTGAATATGACACTTTCATCGAAGGCTTCGTAAAATAATACATATACATTTAACAAGCACCCACAATAGTAATGGTGAATATCTAGTCTTTATTAAATAATTTGTATTGATTTCTGACAACTTAAAAAATCCATATTAAAATTAGTTAAAAGTTTACTCTAAAAAATGATTCGGTCATCGGAAAAATAATTTTAACCTGTATATTGTAAAATATGTTTTTGCATACATCAACAGTTTATCCTTATAAAATGCTGACATTATATTAAATTGGAACGATTTTGTAGAAGCCAAAATTAAAATTGCAAAATACGATTGCTTACAGTCAAAACGTGGAAGATGAATACTTCTATTGAATACTAATATTGTGGTATGAAATAGTAATTTTATATTTTTACACCACAAGTTGTCACGGTATGTTGGCTTTAAAAATACCAAATTCATTTTCTACTAGCTGACCCGACAGACCTGTTCTGTCAACGCACCGATTTTTGAACAATGATATTTTCATAAAAAGGAATCGGTGGCCAATTGCCATGGCTCGAGGAGCGGGGCCTATGAACTCTTATAGTAGTGTTATTTTGGTTTTATTTTGGCGCGGAAAGGGTTAACGCAATACAATGTTGAAGAGCGACATCTTATTCCGCACTAAAGTTTAATCATGCTAAAAAAGCTCATAGTAACATAACAGGGGCTTGCGTTATCAGGGTTATCCATCCAAGGATGTATAGCAATCGTAAATACGTCGCATATCTCAAATTATTACGTATAAAATACGTAACTACTGTTTAAGTACTTCTCATTTTTGGAAAACCACTTGAGCGTCAAATTGAATTTCATGGCATTTAATGAGCACTAAATGAGCACTAAATAATGAGCTATGTTTTGTGTGATTCTACCCGTTTTTGGAAAAAGTTAACTGCTAGCGTTATATAAAGGTATCAGTATTCTCATTTTTTGGAAAACCGCTTGTTAATGACCACTAATTAATGAGGTATGTTATAAGTGATTTTGCCCATTGAAGACTGCTAGCTTAACATACGTCTTAAATTATACTTACAAAACTAAGACTTTATAAATAGATTATACAAAATTAAGATCTATTAATTATAAATTTATACAATATTGTAATAAGTCATTCAACTTATATTGTTGTAAGGCTTTCTGGTATACATTATTTTTGTTTGAATTCCTGGTGCGTAGACAAATAAAGTTTAATGGTTTTCCAACGCGGGAACAGGCAACGTACAATTGGCCATGAGAGAAACATAAGATTTCGAGATTAATACCACAAACACTCTATGATTACCCAATTATTATTAAGGCGCACTGTAAACTGTTTAAGTTCAAATGACATGTCGGTCGGAATCATAGGAATGCGTGGCATCAAAACATCTTCTCCTTTATTTTTCCCTTTTAGGATAATTTCTTCAATCACATTAGCCATTAATTTTTTCACAGCTAGCCGTATTTCGTTACAAAAACGGGGTTGGTATATTGTTTCCTAGCATCATAATCACCGATCCAACCTGCAGTTGAAGCGGATGCGGCAATCCTGGCAAATATAGGGAATTCAAAAATTTAGTTGGATAGTTTAGTATATTATCTTGGTCATTAGTGATATCTTCTGATTTGAATGTCCTCCATTCCCCGATAATTTCATTTTAAATTTTGCAATTTATTTTATTGACATCTACAATTTTGGCAGCCAATATAGCTCTTAAAACTCGAAAATAAACTTTAAATGAAATAAAACCCAGCAATTTATTCTTCATCATAATTGTGTCTTGTTTGTTTAACATATGCTGGCGATCATAGATTTCCTACCGGTCGTAAGCCATGTAAAAAAGTTTAAGGGATTTCTAAGAGAACATTTATTAAATTACACTTTTATGATATAAAAGCTTGTCACTTCTTTGTCACCCCTGTGTTGATAAATAAGAATATATGCTATTTATGATCTTTAAATAAAAATCCTTAAAAATTTTAATGTAAAAATTTTGTGTCTTTTAATAAAAAAACGTGCATCAATTTTTAAACATTTCTCAAATTATGTGTCTTTGCTTCTATATCCAACGACTCATTGACACAGACTTATTGATATATTTCTGTTCTTTTACTTCAAATTCTTTTAAGTATATGTACATCCGTAAAAAATTCCATACTTAGTTATAGTATATAATTTTTTATATCTTTAATTGGATAATTAAGCCATTTCGTACTTATTTCTTTGAATATAAATAAATTTTCGTGTAAATTAACTCATAATTATCCTAAAGCGTTCTACCCAATATATCTTAGCGTTATTTTGTTGAATCGCTGCATACAATTCACTAACCACAGATTGGATTCACAAAAGTGTTTATTTACTTATGAACGTTGAAACAAGCATACGCAAGACGTCTTACGTCTTTTGAAATTGAATTTTAACAAATAAGAGTATCTACACATTGTTTAATATTCAAAGTGTTACTTTTTTTAATTATATTTATTTTTTGCGGTTTCAAACATTTTCATTAGTATTGACGTTATGAACTTCGAATTCCTGTCACCCAGCCAAGTCGTCTGTTTGCCTAAATGCCCGTTAAGTTTAATCAACCGAACGATCAAAATTCAATGCGTAATTTTTTCGGGATTGTTCTCTTTTACAAACATACTATTTACAAAATGCTATGTTAGGCACTCAGTGACCACATATGCCCGTACCTTTTCACTAGAAATGAAAACATTTCTGTTTTATCATCCAATCATGTGGTCTTTCAAACAATGTTTTATATAAATGTGCGATATTGTTTTACTTAAGTTATTTGTTAAAATCAATTTTTTTTCCAAGAAGCAAATTATAGAAAGGATTGCAAAAAATTACCATGTTTACGATCCAGCCGTTCATCAAATAAAGTTATTAAAGTAAACATATTCGATAATACATTTTTCTCTGCAATCTCGATATTTTGTAAGCCGTTCTTGCCATTTTGATGAAATTTTGTATGCGAGTGAAGCATGAACGTTTATACATAATAAATTTTGTTAAAACCTTTTTTCTGGGAAATATGTACGCAGGAAAAAAGAAAAAAATGAAAATAGACAAATAATAAATTAAAAGTAAAAAACCATTTTAAATTTATACCTGTTATTTAAATGCCCTAAAATGAAAGGATTAAAGTTTTACTTTAAAATTTTTACTACCAACTTAGAGGGTCATTACACAATTCATAAAATATAAACGCTTGTTGCGAGATTTAAGTACTCGCATTTACTTAGTTTGAAATTTTTCATAGTTAAAATCAATCTTATCAAGCCATTTAATTTACTTGTTTATCTTCTTACAAGTAAATCACGCGACAAGCTTTTATATCATATAAATTGATAAGTGACGTTATAGATAATCGAAAAAGATTTAAAGCAAAAGCTTATTTCTTTCTTTCTAGAGCATTTAATTATAAACTTTAAATTTAAAATGGTTCATAATTTTTTTTTTCACTTTTTAGTTATCAAAAATCACAAATTGGATGTTATAAACCGTTTCATAAAATTTAGTTACAAATGATGATATCTGCTTTAAAATTCAGTTTCAAGCTTTAGAATGTCATATTGAATTTAGAGTGACGTCTTATTTTTCGAGTTATTCTAAGCAAGCCCTTTCATTTGATACCTATATTGTCGGAGTGCATTAAAAATAACTATTTCATCATCTTGACTATGCCGCCATGTTGGATTTAGATTGATGTCTCACTTTTATTCATACATTCAGTCACCCAAACTGTATACTAAATTTAAGCTCAATCGGTTGAAGATATCTTCTTGAAAATTGAGTTGCAAGATTCCACCCAAACAAATTACATACATTGCAAGTTAAATAGAAGCTTTTTAAAACAGGAAGATGTTTTTATACTACAAAAACTCGCCGGCCTTGGTAAGCCAGCTATGCCATCAATGGTAACGAACAAATTGTACCGCTTGCGAGTACGATTCTCGTCGTCGCTACAAAAATTGATTCTCGCAATGAGGTGATGAATGGAGGCATCTTTAAAATAGGCCATAAAAAGCCTTATTTGAAAGGCATATGATATCCCTCCACCTATTACTATTATTACTACCACAGAAAACAGAATTAACTAGTGTATTTCTGAATCGTAGTTCTATTTTTGACTGGTTTTACTGAATCACTCAAAACCTTTTCGGGCATATAGTATTTAAAATGGTTCATTTATTACGAGAAATTGTCTGGATATATTATTTTTATTGTCTTAGAAGAGATGACTATAAATTTTTTTAATTAAATGTATGTCTGGATTTTTTAATTTTAATTTTACATAAAGACAAACGAAAATTCGCATACGATTTTAAAAATTTCATTGAATTTTGAACGCTAGACCATTTTCAATATCGGAAAAATTGGACAGGAAATTTCTTGATACCATTGTTTTGATTTGATTTTAAATAAAAAGTGTGAGAAAAACGTTAAATTCATAACGAATTTATTAGAATAAATTTCAGGGTGGGTAAAGCTATACATTATCCTGTAAGCGGCAAAGAATATACATGTCTAAACGTCAAAGTCGTCATATAAGCCAACGTAAACTTTAACATACGTCCGAGATAAGTTAAATGGCCAATTGTTTTTTGACTTATATTTTTTTAGTTTTTATTAAACATTTTTGTTCATGCTTAGAACCACAAACACAAAATTATTCATAAATCAACGAAACACGGATAAAAGAGAATATAACAATTTCATTTTTTTGAACTTTCGGATACGGAGCAAATAGAATAAAATATATATATCTATAAAGTGAAACCAAATCTTCAAGATAAATATAGTAAAATCGGAAAATCTAGCACACTCTCGTGAAAATTCAAATAAATAAATTTACTATCATTTTTATATTTCAATATAAATGTTTCTTCTTAAAATGACTATTTATTTTATGGTTGTCTTCGTTTTTTATTTAGGAACCTACCGAAACGAAAAAATAAGAAATGAAAAAGGTAAAAAAGGTATCTAAGTTTCTACAAATAGGCAATATCTTAACAAATTTTCTGAAGTAAATCCATTCCTTTTCGATTTTAACTTCTATATACGTATAGAACAGAGAAGCGGAAACAATATTTTATGTTTTAATCCAGTATTATAATCCATTCAAAATTTTTATCTTTATTAAGTTTTCACCAGAAATACATGTTTTGAAGTGAATCCAAATCGGAATCCAAAAAAATGTGGCGCCAAAATTGTATCGCCTGCACTTTTGTGAGTGTTTGTGTGTGTGTGTGTGTGTGTTCGTGTGCGTGTGTGTGTGGGTGTTTGTGTTGTACATTCAGACTACCAGGTGGCCCATTTTATTCTGGTCATTTGTAGGTTTCTACACTTTACTCGAAGATGGCTTAAACACTTTTCATTCAGTTTAGTATGTTTATAGAATATTTGAAGCACTACAACTTTTATTTGAAACTTTTCTCTAGAAAAATTCAAATAAGGAAAAAAATCCAACTAATCGTATTTAGCTGCACTTGTATACTGTAACATACATACCAAGAAAAAATTATTCAGTTTAACTGTAAGTAAAATTGAGAGATTTGCGATTTATTTCCTAACATCGTCCAATTTATTTTAACTAGGTTTATAAAAAAGTTTTAATATAAATATATTAAAAGTATTTATATAATTATGTATATATATGTATATATATATATATATATATATATATATATATATATATATATATATATATATAAATACTTTTTTATAAACCGAGTTAAAATAAATTGGACAATTTTAGGAAATAAATCGCAAATCTCTCAATTTTACTAAATAAATATATTATTTTTAAAAGGTTTTAAAGAAAAAAGTCTACTTCAATATATAGAGGTCAGGCGACTGTTTTATACCGAATTTTTAGATATGTGATCACATAAATATATAATAAGTTAAACATTTAGAATGCATCCCCAATTGAGTTGGAAAGCACACGAAAATCTTCTATATAGACACTTATATTATACATTTACTGGTTTTCACTCTACCATATTCATGTTATGCAGTAAAAATCCGTCGATAGATCGTAAAAATCGAGCCGTTGCCTTCTGAAATTTTAAAACCTAAAAATATAGGTGGGTATATAGACATGGACATGATGTACCCATTGGTAAAAATGTTTGTTGAATATGTTTTACTAAATATATAAAAACAGTATTGATATTTTTACCCACGAAAATTACCAACATAAAATAAACATCTAAACAGTCGCTAGTCATGTTAGTTTATTAATATTATTAGTCATAATACACTTTTGTATTAAAGTATGGACATAATAACTTAACATTTTCAATTCTATATTCGGCAAACAATATATATTAAATATAGACATTATATGTGGTCATTTTTGTTAATTAAAGAACTCACTTTAGCCTTGCATTAATTTACCTAACCGTTTGTATGTGGTTAGTTTTCTCCAAAAATTGTGATAACTGATGCGATTTTGTATCTATTGCGTCCAAAACTTCAAATTAACGAATGTTGTTATTATAATAGAATATCATTCAAAAACAAACAATTTTGTACGTTATATGATAAAACCTGGTATTCATCGTTCCAAAAGCTCAATAGTCCGTTTTGTAACGTTTTAAACAAAGTGCTGATTGGATTATTTACTTAATCAACGTTTTATTTCAACAACAAAACACTGGTTACAATTCGCTTTCAAGCATCTCAATTGCATAAAAAGAAAATGCCCCACTTATCACAATTTAGGATGCCTGACAAAATTAATTAGAAATACCATACTCATACTCTCAGAATTAATCTTTAGAACATATTTTATTGGTGGTTTTTAAAAAAATACAGGAATCTTTTTCTGTTAAAAATTTTTCTAAGTCAAGCCTCATTACTCTTTATTTTGCAGTATATATCTTGCACGGAAAAAACGTTTTTACATATCTATATCAATAAAATCGTAATGTTCGTTTGTCTGTATATATGCGATAATATCCA
The DNA here is from genome assembly GCA_020423425.1 of Chrysopa pallens. Classification (NCBI taxonomy): domain Eukaryota; kingdom Metazoa; phylum Arthropoda; class Insecta; order Neuroptera; family Chrysopidae; genus Chrysopa; species Chrysopa pallens. The sequence goes on along the minus strand of CM035591.1, from coordinate 15,416,257 downwards.
AAACGGATGAACTGATTTCAACGAAGTTTCCCAAATATGAAACGAGATGTTAAGGATTATCTCAGATTATAAACTTTGGGCTTTTTCCAATCCTCCTACGAATTGGTAATAGGAAAGAGTGTTAAAATGACGGCAATAATCGATAGCTAAGCTGATATAACAAAACTTTCATGAAAGGGAGTTTTAAAACTCCCACGGCTTAGAAAAATAGGGCTATCTGGAACACATACACAGAAGAAATTCTCTACAACAAAAGTGACATTAAAAAACTGTTTTTCACGTCAAAATGTGAAGCAAGACTCAATATAACATAACGAAATTTGAGACAATAAAATTGATTAGAAAACATAGAAATTATAAGCTCTTATAGATTATTTTGAAAATTGAATTTTAACATGTAATTTTATAGAAGTACAAGCAAGTGGCGTAATCATATCATATTTTTTTAATCAGGATTTTACAAACCCTCTTTTTTTAATCAGGATTTATGAATGAACATATCATGCTTATTTTTAAGATTTTTGAAAACTAGCTTCAAATTCATGGTCGTGAAAAAAGACTCAGTTGAAATGATAAAAAATATAACTTCTCTATTCGAATCCTCCACTATTAGCCACGGTAAACATTTCCTATAGCCGAAAGAAATATTAAGATAATACAAAATGGTCAAATAAAACATACACGTAGGTAGCGTTTTATTGAGTGTATGCACACCTCTAACATGGGCAGAGTAGATGCAGTATGCAAAACAAAACAACCACTAACAAAGAAAAAAATAAACTCTTGTATAAGATATTTCCATTATTTTCTCGTATAATACATTTTTGTAATAGAAATTCCACTTTATACAGTTGTTGTAAACGATCAAACTGTATCAGAATGTCGTAAATTATACATAAAGGTCTGGTTTTTTTTATTGTTAACAAAATTTTCCATTTGACATTTTAATGATATAAAAAATATTTTGTATGTTGTTTTTTTAATATTTTTTATTTTATGTTTATAAAACTATTTGTAAATCACTATTACACATAATTTATTTTTCAATCATACACAAACAGTATGTCTACATAACAAAATCAATTCAACTTAATAATTTGAATTATTTATTCATAAATAAGCCAGGAATACATGTATGTTTGTACTATTCGTACCGTGCGAAATTCATGTAAGAGATTACTTAATCTATTAATAAAACGCAGCATATGTATCTAAAATTTGTAATAAGTATTTTTGATTCGCTTTTACATAATTATAAAATAGTTTAAAAAAACTAAAAAAACACGCTCTATCTTTATTACTCTCATGCAAAGTATCCGTTCATATGCGTTCTGCAGCCAACTTCAGAGAGTTACCTACAGACAAACAAACATACGAGTGAAGCTAATAAAAGCGTGTTAAAAAAAAAGACAAATGGATTCTGAAATAATAAGTTGTCCAATTACATGTAAATAACATAGCAAATGTCAAACGAAAATTATTAAATAATTAGAAAAACGCACAAAATATAAATAATATGTCATTAATATATTTTTTAATAAACTGTGACCATTTTTCAATGTTAAACCTTATTCCATTCACAGTCGTATATATTCTTTGATTGATATAGTAGAATTTGGTCACTATAGAAACGAATATAGTTCCATTTGCGAGAAGTGCATCTGTAATTTTGTTTCTATAGTGGCAAAATTCTACTTCATATTCGGCAAAACGTCGTTTTGCCACATATTTCTAATTAACTTCAACATTTTCTAAGTATAATAACATATTCTTAACAACTTTCCTCTATTTCTTAATACTGAAAGCTAAGGCAAATTAGAATAAATAATGATATTAATATATATTTTAAAGCATACCCGGACACGTTGCGGTGACAATTGATATTACATCGATTGCATGCAAAATTTGAAGCAGATTGGACGAAGGAATTCCGTTGTCCCATGCAAACTTTGCCTCTGCTTTTCATCCCATTAGGGGTAGAATTTCAGAAAATCTTTTCTTATGGGATGTCCGGTTTTGATGTGTAACCCACTATTTGGTGTGGGATTCCTGTGACACGAAATATTTATATATACACTCGTGTTTGATGTGGGACACCCGGTACCTCGTGCACCCACAATTCGTGTATATTGTGCTGTGGTTCTCATATACTGACGAAAAATACTAAAAAGGAAGTCCAGAACCACTAATATAGAAAAGAAGAGATAAATAAATTTTATTTTGAATAGCTGACCCGGGTAAACATTCTTTTGTTATATAAATTATTTCTAATCAACATCAATATCTTCTAAATATAATAACATATTCTCAACTGTCTATAACTAAATAATGAAGCTGCGGCAAATCAGAATAAATTATGATATTAATTTATATTTTGAAGCATACCCACCCGGTTTACGCGTTGTTGTGTTATTTTTCACATTTTAATAAATGATTATGACTACTTTGTAGTCGAAATACGTATTTATAAAAATATAAAATAATTTGATCTAGGAAATTGCGGCAAGAAATCAAAATTTAAATAACATTACATTATTCTAAGCTTATTTTAATTTGGTTTAAGATTTATTAGTATAATTTCTTTTCCTGTTATCACAACATATTATATAATTTTCATAAACTGTTTAGATTCGCTACAATTTCAGCATTAAGTTACTTCTGAATACTAATTAGTAATAAAAATTTAAAAAAAAGCACTGACTTCAAAAAATGGTCTAAAAAGTTAAAAATTATGTAAATTTTCTCCTTGTGACGAATTAACTTTCTCAGTCGACGTCAACCAATTGATTTTTTAGCTAAGGACAAGATTGAGCGACTTCGAAAGATAATTGATCACAATAAAAAACTAAAAATTAATTTTTTCTTTTAAGTTCTTTTTTTGTTTTGTAGGTGGTTTTTTGTTAAAAAATTGTATAAGCCCCTTCTCTCCCTTTAGGGATATCATCCTGATTTCCTTTTAAATGTACTATCCTTCGGATATCTCCTTTCTAACAAAAAAAAATCATCAAAATCGGTTCACTCAGTCGAAAATTCTGAGGTAACAAACATAATATGTAAAAAATTGTCCTTTTTGGAAGTCAGTTAAAAATAGTTCAATCATTAATACTAAACTATATATTGAATATCTAAATGATTAACGTTGATATTCTCCTAGTTTTTCTCATTATCCATTAATTTTTGTCTGAGATTTTACAAACAATTTTCATTCAAATAATTGAATAAATCATTATATTTTCTAAAATACCAATAATTTTATTACAAATTATAGCACTTCGATGCGCTTTAATAGTAACACTATACATAGTACAAAAAGTGTACTATGATATAATAAATATTTTGTTTTAAACAAAAACATCTTTACAAATAGTTGACCAAAAAAAAGACAAAAAACTAATGAATTTCTTATTTGAAATCATTTATAAATATTCGTTTTATGTATTACAAAAACTTTTTAATGTCATGAAGTTAGATATTATTAGTTGAAGACAGAAGACAAAACAAGCAACTAACCTAACAGAAAGTTATACCTACACTATATAATAGTATTTAATTATTTGAAAACTTTTGTAATTTCAAAGAGATAATTGAATTTATTTCTATTAGATATTTTTTGTTGTTATTATTTATTTACTCTGATAATGGGTCCCTTTTGTATTTACAATTGTTTTTAAACTAAAAATAAAAAAGGTTGAAATTATCGATCACACTTAATTCTTTTTTATTGACGGTAATTATTATTTTATAAGTTTTGAAATATTAGAACAGTTCTCGTATTCAACAAGTTTCTATTTATTTACTTGAAATTCAATAATAAATTATGAACTAAATGAATGACTAACATTGTTTTCTTATTGTACTAAACCGACCAATACTTTGGACTTTAAATCTAAAATCACGATTTATGTCAACTTAGCGAATCTACTTTTCCTAATAGCATTGGAAACTGGCTTATAATTTATCGTTAATTAGTTGTGAAAAAAATCTTTTTTTATTTCTTGTCCAATTATTTTTTTTTTAAATATGCTCATAATTAGTCGCTAATTATTTGTAAATTAGTTCTGGAAAAAAATTTACAGAGAAAACGGATGTTTTGCTAAGTTAACCGTTAACTTTCAACTTCGCGAATAAGATTAATTGTTTCGCTAAGTTGAGAATCAACTAAGCGAAAGAACATGTAATTTCTTTTCCAAATTTTGTTTTTAAAATGTTCATAATTTATAATCCTAAATAAGTTGTGGAAAAAAATATTTTGTCGCTCAATCCAAAACGGAGAAACTTAATGTTTAGCAAACTGAAACAAAAGTAAACTGTCAACTCAGAGAAATGCCTTTTTCCGATCAATTTCATAATAGGCCGATAATTAGCCGTTTATTATACATTAATTAATTTGTGTTGACTGCCAATTTTGCGAAACATTTATGTTCTCCGTTATGGTTAGAGTGACAAACTTTTTTTCTACAACTAATTAACGATTAATTAGCGGCTAATTATGATCCTACAGTAAACATCTAGCTGGATAATACATGAGATATTTCTAACTACACTTGTTGTATAAGCTCATTCAACAGAAATGAAAAAGACATTCAGACCTCAATTGATAAACAGCTATAATGGTATTTTATTCAAATGGTATAAAGGAGTCAAAATTTCCAAAGTAGTAAGCTCTTCTTTCATCATTTCGGCCAGTTTTTACTATTCCAGAAAACATTTAGTCAAAGTAATTAATTAACTTGCTTTTAGCCAGGAAGTTGCAAAACGTTGACATCCATAAAAATTTTTGAAATCGTATCAAAAAAAAATTTATTTTAAATCAGTTAAACAATACTTCTGAACACGGAAGTAAAATCACCATTTTTTCTTTATACGATACCTTAATAGATATTTTATTACAGGCCTAATTTACAAATCACAAATTTTGTAAGGCCCGTATAAGGCGTTTAACAGTCTTTCATCGAAAATTTCTAAATTCTTCGATCTTCGAACTATTGATTACCGATTGTTCAAATATATGAATATTGTTAAGTCCACACGAAGAAATTCCGAATGACTAGACTAAAAAATAATAATTTATTATTATGAATGTGGATGGATATGTTTCTTTAAGTTTTTTTATTCTCATCAAAAACCGGTTGGACCGTTTTTGCTAGTATCTCATTCAGTTTAAAACTACGTAATTATTCGCCGGATGAAAGTGGTTTCATGTCAGTATCACTATTCTCAAATGGACAAAAAAAAAGAACGAACGAACGCACATACAAACGTACACAGCCATTCTATTATACTCACACACAGAGAAAAACATACCCTCCCACAGTCATCACACTAAAATCTTTGAAAAGATATTTCAAATTCCGGATTCTGAAAATCGGCACCATTACTGGAATTTGTCACTGGGAAGATAAAAATTCAAATAAAATAAAAGATAGTGAAATATTTAAAATTAAATATTAATTCAATTACGATTTCTCCAATTGAATTCAATGACTGTATAGACGAAAGTCAAAATAAATAATAAAAAAAATTAAAAATATGCAGTAATATGTATAAATTCAATTTATGTGATTTTAATTTTGTATATCAATATTTTTTTTTAATAATAAAATTTTGTCAATGGGGTTTAAATAATTGCCATTATTAAAAAAAATAATAATAATAATCAAATATAATAATATTTTTGTGATCAGTACCTTTTAAACTAACAATTTAACTATTAATTTTAATAATTTAATATGTTTTACAATTTAATTTATTTATTATATCGAATCGTACGCTACATAATAGTCAAAATGAAATTACAAGTTTTAATAGCTTCCATTGAAAGATAGTAAGACTTGAAACATTATACAATTAGCAGGAATCGGACCTGACACCTTCCAATTTTCAGTAAAAATTTCTGTAAGCTACATCACAAATGCTTGGTTTTCTTTTATGTGTAATGACTTAAAGTCTCCCTATTTTTGTTTGTTTGTCCTGATGGTATTACATATGATATGGCATACAAATATGGTCCTGATGGTATTACAGATTATTATTATGAGTATTAACTTCAGTTAATCGTTTTTATTTTGTGTGCAAATGTCATATTCTACAACTGAGATATTTTTAACGATATTTATTGTGTTACCACATTCAACAGAAGTGGAAAAGACATTCCGACCTTAATATATAAACGGCTATTACGGTATTTTATTCACATGGTAGAAATCAGTCAAAATTTCCAATGTAGTAAACTCTTCTTTCAATCATTTTAGTTAGTTTTTACTATTCCAGTTAAAGTTTTCGTTAAAATGTGGTACAACGTCGCACTTAGCCAAGACCGTTTTCATGGTGCATTTTAGTAAATATGAGATATTTCGAAAACTATTTGTCATAATGAAATTTTCAGAAAAATATATTCAAGATACCATACTTTAAATAAGAAAGTGAAAGAAAATATACTGTCATTAATTGACATAAAACTTTCTCCGGATGTACAAATATGCCCATTTAAATAGATTAATTTCCGATACTATTACAACGAATGATTTTCAATTTTGATAAGAGAGGTAAAATTGTGCATTTCCTTAATTTCCTACGATCCTACATATGATGTAACGTCGAGATGTAATAGTAAAAACTGATTAACGATGGCTCGAAATAAATGTTCATAGCCGTTAAAATACCAAAATCAAATTTTATTGTGATTTCGAAGTCCATTGCAGACAAGTCCGATTCAAGCCTAACATTATATATTTATGAAAAAAAATAAAAATAAATAAATAAATATGCGAAATATTCAATAAAATACTTTTACATAAATTTATGACAATAGTTTATAATGTCATATCGATGGCCTGTGGGACATTTATTGTAAAACTGTCTAATAGAAATTGTGTAACTAACCATATATGCAAACAAATAAATTTTAATTTTTTTGTATTGATTTATTTATAATAATATATCACTAGAGATTCGAATAAAAAAAATAAACAATTATATCCATTTAACCCTTGATTTCCCAACTCCCATCTGCAACTTGAAAATACTTCAACTTCTTCCATCAGTAATGCCGCTACCTTTAAATATGAGTAATTCAAATAATACAACACTTCACTACTTACGTTAGTTCAGTATTGTAAAAATTAAAGATTTTATTGCAATTTTGGGAAGAAAACATTTTAGTGAAAATTTTGAAAAAATTCTTACTAACATATTATATAATCAAAAAATTTCTGCACAGTTAATAAAAAAAAAAAAAAAAAAGTTTATTTATTAGGGGAAAACTGTATATTTTCTAATAATAAGAAGTGAAAAAATTATGTAAAACTAATCTATTAATATTTCATTTAAAACAGTCGAGTGGCAACAAATTAGTATAGAGAATTGAATAAAAAACCAATTACAAAAGAGAAACCAATTACAAAATTACACCGCCCGATACTGAACAAAGCGAGTTTGTAAATAAAAACAATTGTGAACTTCAAGAGCACATTGGTTTCAATTTTTAATAAGTTGGTTTTATTAAAGATATGTTTTTCTATTAAATTTTTGAATGAACTAAACTCGGAAACTCATGCTTGAACTATAGATAGACAAGTAGGCCTTTTTTGTATTAGTCATAAGGCTTTGGGGAAGATTTTTAGAAAAGATTGCGATAATTATAAAGAAAAATAAAAAATTCAGTAATTAATTATTTTGAAATTTCACTTTCTTTTTTTTTTTTTTGTTAATACGGATAATATTTTGTGCACAGAACGTGCTCTCCGAATGTTTGGTTACAAATAGATGGGATAGAAATCTGGAGAAAATTTTAAAATTCTCTAAAATGCGGGTGAGTAACAGCTAGCTAAATACATATATATAGAATCCACTTTCAACGAACAAAACCGCAGAGCTCTCGAAAATTATTAACTTTCCAAAAGAAAGTTCTAGTAATGGGGCCAATTTTGTGAATCACGAACTTCGATGTAACTTTACATTTCAAGTTCACTAGAACCCAAATATAAAGAGATGCCTGTGCCTATTAATGCGAAGACAGAACTAAATGATATCAGCAAAATTGGTTCAGTCGTTTTTTTGGTGAGGGAAAAAAATGTCAAAAGAACCCTATTCTGACTTTAATGATGATACAAAACCGATTATATATTCTCAATTAATTAAATTTTAAACCATTGTTTTATGAGTTATTTATTCGCGAAAATTGCAATGTATGTTAATTTCTGATTATCTTTACTATTAGAGACTGTAGATGCCTCTATCAAAAACACATAACCACTTAAAGAATTGTTTTAATGTCATCATCTACCTACTTATTTGCAAAGTAGTAAATAACTCAAATTATACCCAATATTTCACAACGTATGTTAAGCTAGCAGTGTCCAATGGGAAGAATCACTCAAAACTTAGCTCATTAATTAATGCTAATTTAGTGCTCATTTAATGCCATAAAATAAAATCGATGCTCAAGCGGTTTTCTCAAAAATGAGGATACTGCTAGCTTTATATTAAGCTAGCCGGTTACTACTTCCAAATATAATCAAAATCATTGATAACATAACTCATTAATTAGTGCTAATTTAATGCCATAAAATAAATTTTGTTGCTCAAGTGGTTGCCCAAAAAATGAGAAAAGTGCTATCTTTCTATTAAGCTAGAGAATAATGCTAGCCTTATAATAATCTAGAAGTTCACTACTTCCAAAAATGGGCAGAATCGCTTATAAATTAGTTCTAATTAATGCTATATATATAAAATTTGATGATAAAGTGGATTTTTTCAGTAAATTTAGTACAATGGTCTTTTAGTTACTCTTGTTGAAAATATCAAAATGTCCAGGTTGGACATAGACAATTATCGCCATATACCGTTGCGATTACAAAACTCTTTGTAGATTGAAAACCATGATGTAGATTTTGTGTAGCATTTTTAGATTTCGCAATGCACGATGTAAATTTTAGTCACTATGGACCATTTTCTGTAAACCTAACATGAATCAACATTTAATTAATTCAATATTATTTTATTGAATAATTCAGGAATGTTGGATACAAAAATCATAAAATAATTCAACACATCTAATTCTTTATTTTCTTTATGAATTTGAATTTTTCGATTATACTCATATTTATTAAATCCGTGAAAATTTTATCATTTGTATGTCATATTGTTTATTGGTAGTATTAAATTTACGCAATAATTAAGTATTTCAAATTATTTGTAAATCACTTTCTGCTAGCTAAATATAAAGCTAGCAGTATTCTCAATTTTTAGAAAACCGCTTGAACATTTGACAGCTTGCTAACTTAACATATGTTATTTCACAAGGTATTTGTTAAAAATATAATTACAATGAATATTCTGGTTATTAAAAGTACTATACCTCGAAACTAGATTGTATAATAAAGTGTTAACACAAGTATAGTTGTTTACACATCGTTTAAACAACAAAACAATTGTGAAATAATAGAAATAATATTAACTACTTTTGCTTTGGTTGTGTCGTTAACAACTTAACATGCAGTAGGAATAAAGTACTCTTGAGCAACTTTTGTTTTATTTAGTTACTTTAGAAGTATGACAGGAAAGCCATCAAGGTTCAACACAATTTAGGCTTTATTGCATAGCTGTCCTCCGATTAAGAACTTGATTCACCAAAAACTAGACATCTACTGCTATTGTTATTTTACACACCCCAAAATTTGTAAAAATATCAACGTTTCGGGGCGCCCAGGGAACTTTTTATTTTTCGGTTTGTTTGTGGTTATATGACACTCATTGTTGTAGCACACGAAACTCACCTTTCTTGATTCAAATGTCAATATCACTTTGTCGATTTTTTCCTTCGATTTTAATGGAATTGTATATGGTCATACATGGTATAGGTTTACTACAGTCATTAAAATTATGTTGAATATCATAATTTTTTAACACTGTTAAAAAAAATCAATAATTAGAAATAAATAACGTAATAATATCAAATTATCTTACACAATAATTTCACAATGAATATTATGTGATACAAAAGTAGAAAAGATGTTTTTTCCATCATGTCTCTCTCCGAAGATAATGAAACTTGAGGAGAGTTGATACGCTTTTTAATTAAAACGTTATATCTTCGAGAAGATCCTGGACAATTTTCCAACAAATTCCTTTTCCTCAGTGATAAAACTCTCGTTCTATTCACTCTACTTTTATTCTATTTGCTCATTTAAAACCATTAATACGAAAATTAATTATAAGATATCTTGCACTCTGCTCACATAAACTAAATTATTTAGGTCCGTCCTCATAATGAACAAATCTCCAAAAGAAATTTAGGCTTAGCTAAAAATGAATTTCATTTAAAGTCGCTAATATTACACTCTGCACAATTTTAGCTTTCTGAGATGAATAACTAAAGGATTCTTCTAGTTCGCCCAATCCTTTCTTCTGAACGATTGAAAAAAAATTTATACGCATGCCCCCGCGGTCATACAGCAATGGTATTTGTTTTGAAGATCTCAACAATATGAAATAATAATTTATACATTTTGGTAAATAGTTGTAATCCACACATCGTGTGCCGAGTTCCATATTAATAGCTGAGTTTGTGTAAAATACAACCCACAGCGACAAAAGTACAGAATCTTGCCACATTTTAGTGATACTCTCGGTGATAGCCCTATAATTTTCCAAACATTACTTCAATTTTTAAAAGATATCAAAATTTTAAGTTAGATATGAAAAAATTAAATGTAGTGAAAATCAATAACTAGCCAAAAAACAACCCTAAATCTACAAAATTAAATTATCTTACCCATATAAAGAATAATTGATTATAAATTTAAGAAAGATAAAAAGGTGCATATAACTTTATGGTTGCGCACGTATGTACTAATAACAATAATATCTACTTACATTATCAATATGATGTTTTTATTCACTGATATACTCTAATTTAAAACTGCAAAGCAAAAAATAGTCTTTTTTTGGCAAAACAAATAAAGAAACAAATGTCACGTTTGGTTAAAACTAAAACTAATGAATTGCAAGGGACTTAGCTTTACGATTGTCCTCTATGTTAACAATAGAATGTAACAATGTTTACTATAAAAAACGCATACTACAAAATGTTTGGATCAACTAGGTAAAATTCTCCTAATAATTAATTTCATTAAGGGTCCAAAATTTATTCGACATTTACAGTACATTGGCATATTCTAATCTTAATTACATTTCATTACAACTCACTATTAAATTTTTGATTGATAGGCGTGATATGAAAACTGTCATTGAAATTCAATAATATAAACTGATTTGACATCTTGTTTCGCCCTTACACTCTCTTTATTTTAAAATTCTCGAAACAGTATTAATTTTTTACATAATAATTTTATAATCATATTTATTTTTAGAACCATCCAGAATTTTTTACATATTGGGTTAAATTTAAATTTATTCGTCTAGTACTTTCCGGAAGGCAATCTGTATATAATAGTAATGAGGGTAATGTGTTCGATTCTGATTCGATTCTGAAAATTGATCGCAAACACTGCATCTTCATTTATGCATATGTTCTACTATTTTTAATACAATGATTTGCAACTGTGTAGTATTCAATTTTAATATTTAACGGTTACTTGAAAGTCGTTTAATAATTTGAAAAGTAGATTATACTTTTAAATTCGGAAATTTTACAAAAAGTTAAGTGTCTACTGGAAAAAAATATCCAATACTTATCTTTGTTAAGGTAAAATTGTTTTTTTTTAAAAGTTAATATATTTAACTTTAATATTATGAATTTTAATATTATGAAAAATGGATATGTTTGCTGTTATTCCATTAATGTTTATTTCATGATTCAGTTAAAGAAATTTTAGTTAATTTCATGATTTAAATTAAGAAATTTTGAAGTTATAATATAGTTTTGTTAAATTTTATTACAGATTTATTTGAACATAAATTATAATGCCAAGACGTTATATAAGAAAAAATCTAGTCTATATAAAAACCTTCAGAAAAAAAGAAATAAGACCATAAAAAAAAAAAAAAAAATTAATAATTAATAATTAATCACATTCTGAAAAATTAAAAGAATATTTTTGTTCTATATGCTACGACAAATACATAGATCCGCCGGTCTTTATTTGAGATTATTGTACTTAATTCAAAGTTTCATTTTCATTTTTTTACCCTATATAATTTCACTCAATTATCAACATTCTTCAATAATGCATTTTTCTTAGTTATACTGTATAAGAGACCTAAATGAAGAATACTTATTACGTCCATTAACATTAAAAATATACTGATTTATCATTTGATTCATTTTCAAACATAAATATAATACAATACAATAATCTGCCAAATAAATCAATTTGGTGGGTTTTAAAACCTTTTATGTGTTTCATTTCTGCCTTTTATACTCGACATACGTATAAAGAATATTTTGGAGTAAATTCGTTTTAGTTTAAATTTTGCCACGCTAGCAAATTTCGAACGCATGAATAAAATTTTAGTTTAGCTATTCTTAGACTCACGTAATTAGCCCATTTTCCTCTGTCCATTCGTCCATCACAACACGCTCATAAACGAAAAAAGAGAGCGAGCTGAAATTTTGTCAGCGTATTTTTGACAAAAAAAGGAGAGTTAAGTTTAAGTTAGAGTTAAGTTAGAGTTAAAGTTCGTGATGCGCAAAATTTGTTTATTGCTCCAATGGATCCACAAACCAACTTTTGAACCATAAAAATAGTGTAGAATAAAACATTTGAATTTAAAAACAAAAAATGTTTGTTTTTCGAAGCAAATTTAACAAATAAACGAAATATTTTAATTGCAATGTCTATTATTATTTTCTATGTTTTTATAAGCGAATTGACCATTTTAAATATTTTATGAATGCTGATAACTAAACATAGTTCAGATGTTGATAATCAACCGTATGTTACCCATTTATGAATATCTAAAAAATTAACTCTCTTAATTTATAATCCTCACTTGTTTTGTGTTTTATTTAATAACATCTTCGCATGTAAAACTAAAACTCAATATCGTGTACAATCTATATTTTTTCAACATTTTTTCGATTTGACGTTTTGTTAAGCTTTTATAATTTTTATATTTAATTCTTAAAATACCTAAAAAAATGCCAGCTTTTTAAATAATAGTTTAGTTGATGTAGCTTCTGTGCTACGTTTTTTGATTTTTAAAGGCGCCACCGGAAAACATTATAAATATTTATGGTTTATATATTAGATAAATAATATTACAGCTATTAATATGCGACTATATATTTTATGCAAGTATTATAACAACTACGTATTCAAATTTAATTTAAACTTACTTCAAGTTGGTAGTTAATTATTTATAGGTGTTATATTTGTAGATGAAACTTGCAAACTATTTGAATAATATGTCAACAATTTCACTATACAAAAACTACAATATTTAATATTTAGTTAATAAGTGTAGTATTTAAAGTTAGTTCAATAATGATTTTCAATTAGGATTGATTATTGCATTTGGATTCAAAATAAAAATTTTTAGTGCACTTATTAAATTTGAAAATAATTGTTAACCCGGTGACCCCCCCCCCATCATATCAAGTCATTGATAAATACACTCTTAAAAATTTGAATATGATTTAATTATCGTTACTATAAGCGCTTTTTTATTTATGAAAATTCTGAGGGGGGCGTATTCTTTTTCGAAGCATGTAAAATTTTCCCTAAGGCTTGACATTAACGGAAATTAGGTTATCGGACAATAAACATCCGGTTTTATTGCATGCCGGAAGAAATGTTTTTTTTTTTTTTATTATTTTTATTTAATGATTTTTCTATCCAATAACGAAAAAGAGGATTTCTTTGATGCCTATGGGGACAATCGAAAAATTTTTGAAATTCGAAATAGAAAATATGTCTCTTTTCAGAATTTTTGAAGATATAAAATAAAAGTCATAAGAAGACATAAAACTTACTTTTTGAAGGCATAAAACTTATCATAACTAATTTTTTAAAGTGTATTTATTAATAACTTGATATGATTACGGGCAACCAGTTTACTAGTTTGTGTTTTGCAATATTCACTTTTATTAATTCATCATCTTGAGACAATTGTTTTGATTTTTAAATCTTATTCATACAAATGTGAAGCTTTACATAAAAATTTTGTTTACATTGTGCGTATTTCAAAACATGATGTAATGACTGGGCAGCTGGATATGATGCAATCAATATTTATTGAATCAATATTAAATACCGTATTTAATATTATACCTGGCTGCTCCTCCATAACGCTCAATGTTTCAAAACTCGCACATATTCAGCATTAAAAAAAGACTAGAATGTTATTCCACAAAAATAAAATTAGAAACTATTTTTAAAGATAATAAAATTATATAATAAAATTGTATGACATTCATATTGAAACAAATAATAATATTTTCTAAAAGCTATATCAATACTACTATCTATCGAAAAACCTAGAAAAAGAACTCAACACTATCAAACTCATAGCAACTAATAATAAAGTTTGATTCTCAGACAATATACCGGATAACACAAAGTCCATAGAGTATTGATGCTGTCATATACAATTATAGCAGAACAAAAAGAAGCAGACAAAAATGCACTACCACTAGTGGACACAGAACTTCCTGGTGATATATAAATATGTTTACTTATATAACTATTACGTTAATTCTTCACCAAATGAATTGCAATTTGGATATGAGTTGAAAAAAATAATTTTTCGACATTTTAATCACATACAATTTTTAGTTCAAGGAATATTCGATTTCAACAAAATTGTTTTTGTATTTCTTCAAAAGTTCAAGGATTATTACCAAGGTTCAAGGATTATATGTAAATTTGGTGTTGTTGCCAAAAAAAGTCACTTATATACTATTAAAAAAATTCAGAAGTATTCAGTTAAAAATTTGATTTAAGCGTCATACTTATATTTATTCTTAAAAAATTACTTTAAAAGAAATGTTATATTTTCAGACCAATACCTATTCGTTGTCAATTCGTTATCAATTTTTAAACACTTCAGAAATATAAATGATAAGTTGCTATAATGCCGTTGCTAATATGTATTTTGGTTCGTATTTGACTAAAACGTAAGTATTTTCCAAACTTAGGACAGAAATGGGGAGAATTGAGGTTTTCCTCTACTTGCGGATGGCTTCTTGGTTTTTGCTTTAATGTTGAAAATAAAGCAATTGTAACAACTGTCTCTTCAATTTTAAATATTCATTGAACTGGCAAAAAGGTTTAAAACAAAGTTAGACCTCTCCGATCAAATTCACTATTTCTCAACAGAAATGTATAAATTTTAGTTCATCTGTTTTGGAGTTTTGTGCATTCGCTAAGATAAGTGTTGTAGTCCCAAAAACCACCACACATACAGATACGAAATTTTGGATGCTGAGAAAGTTCCATAAAACATCTGTCCACATACATAAAATATTATGAAATAAGTGCAAAGCAGAATTTGTTATTAACAAACGGGAGTTGAATTTTGTTTCTAATTCACGAGTTAAATTGTACAGAATATGACAAGATAAAAATTCTGTGGTTACTCCTGAATGAATCCGTTCTTAAAAGTGTTAAAATTACACGGACATGGAAAGAAAAGTACTCGCAAAGTTTTTCTAATCTTCCGTGATGTTAAAAATAAATTTTTGTTTCATAATTGTTATGTAATATAATTTTGAATAAAAACAAACTGTACATTTATAAGTAAATCTAATAATAATTATAAATGTTATTTAATTCACTGATTGTTATAACAAAGATATTAGAAGCAAATGTGGGCCAATTCATTTTATAATTTGCTCCATAATAATTATAATAACAATAACAATAATTAAACACTATTCTTCCTACTTGTTCTGTGCATGGAGTACTGAAATTCAGAAATTATTCAAAACGGAATTTTAAGATTGCAGAAAATGTATATATTATTATGCAAATAAGAATTTTGTCATCACTATTATTTTCATATTTATTATATCTACTTATAAAAAGGATATTATGCCATTCGAAATATTATACCAAAGGAATACTGAATATTTCAATCGAATATCGAAATTATCTTCTAAAGCATTTTTAAATATAATGTAAAATACAAATATATGTATACTAATGCAATTATATGTGCTTATTAGGTAACTTAAGCCTGAAATTATGACGAATTTAAACAATCTACGAAAAAGTGTTTCAAACTTAAGTTTTAAAATCAATTACTTTTGGGTATTTTTTATATTAATAAGGGTACATGTCAATTTTTATTTGAGCCTATACTCTTCTATCCTCTTACCCTTATAACATCACTCAACAGTCCTCCTTACTTGGCATTGAAAATGCCATAAATAATAACTTAAAAAAAAAAAACTATAACTTAATTATAAAACTATAACTTAATATAAACTTAACTATAACTGATTTAAAATTTTGTTGAAATTAATTTTTAAAAAGTATATATAATAATACTCCAAATATTAATTTTTCTATTATAATATATTATTTAATAAATAAATTATTTAAGGATATAACATATTTTTATGTTTTTATTATATTTTTGAAAACGTTATTTTGTTATTTCTCGTAAAATGGACTTGTTTGATAGTATTCCATATATTACATTAGTTTGAAGATCCGTTTTTATCGTATGTAAAAGTAAACAAAAGATGTGCCAAATGGGCGCAGAAAATTAGAATAATGAGTAATTGTTCGCATTAACTTGGTGGAATATCGATTCCAATGTTCAAATATTTTGTTTGTATAAATCTTCTTCTGCAATACCCCATCACAAAAACGTAGGTCTGACTGAAGGACAATGACAGTTACTGCCTTTCTCCAATTTTTTTTTTTTTTAATATGTAATCCATTTATAAAACGAATATTTATATATTTATTTATTTTTTTCATTATTATTTTTTAATTACATTTGTTGAAATTAAATAATATGAGAAGGTATGATATTAAGATTGTAAACTTATCAAAAAAGACTCTATTTAAATATAATGTTATAAATAGTAATTAATATAGTTAATTACGAAAGAGGGTTGATATATATCGCCCAGTTTCGAACACGGGCGATACTAATATTCATAACAAATACAATATGAACGTAGCTCTTAATCAATACTCTGGATATTGTGAGCAAAAAAACAAAAAATAAAAGCAAACAAGCATTAGAGTTTGATAAAGAAAAATAAGTCATGAAAAATATAGCCTAACAAAATCCGTTCTATTCAGAACATCAACACTTTTACATGACTTTATGCGTTTATAAATGAAAGAACATCAACACCTTAATGCATTTTTAGAGAATATAGTGGATTATATATAGTTATTATAGATTCAAGTTTTGCTTTTCTATATTTTATCAGTAGATATTGTAACATTATTTTTACGTCAGAATTAAATAAATCATTAAATAATAGTGACGTTTTGGGAAGTATTATAAAATAGTTAAACAAAAATATAGAATGTATGCTGTTACATTAAGGTAGCACAAAATATGATAAATTTATCATTTCATAATCTAACACTACGCTAAGTTTTATGCCCATAAGATATTCCCCTAGTTCCCCGTAGCATATCATATCATTAATAAATACACTTCTACAAATTTGGGTATGGCTTAATTATGATTAGAGTAATAACTTCACCTTTACAAAATTGTCCCCATGTGCTTGAAATTCACGAACATGTGTTATTGCTATAATATCATTAAGAAATTAAAAGAAAAACCATTTTTTCCAACATGGCGAACAAAATAATAATTACATTTATTGTTGAATGATTTACTACTACAATAAAAAAAAAAAACAGCCAAACTTAAGCAGTATATTTATAAATGATATAATATGGTTATGAGCTCATTCTTATATATTTCTCCATATATTTTATGGTGAAAAAGATTCGTCATTGTTTCAAAAACTCACTGTACATTATATAGGTGTATTGCATTTTAGCTATGACAAAGGTTTAAAATTTATGTTGGCTAAAATATATGTTTTCACGTCTACCTTCAGTGTATGCTTCAACTATATGGAAGCAACAACTGTAATATGTTTGTATAGAATATAATTTTATTTTCACATTAATCATAATTTACAAAAAGCATATAATATTTAACAATAATTATGTTAGCTTTAAAATATTAGCTAAATTATTATTATATACCGAGTCTTGTGTCATCACAACTGCTGATGTTTGACTTTTATGATAGTTATTACGATCCTAGAACCCAGAGCATTGCCTGTTTTAAAAGAAAAGTAAAACACAAAGTTTTATAAACTTCTGTTTTCATCAAATGTTTTCAATTTAGTTACAATTAATTTTTGGTCAGAATCGTATACATAGTACCGAATAAAAAACTAACATAATTCATTATTTTTGAAGAAAATTTTTTTCCTTATGGTAGGGATGCGCAATCGGGTATTTTTGGATTTACTCCGATCGTGTTAGATAATGATATGGGAGATACCTTACCCGTTATAGGGTAGCCGATCAGAATAATAAAAAACAAATTTATTGTTGAATTTAATCGAGCGCATCAGATAGGTTGATCACGTGATCAAAAGTGAACATTTTAATAATCTGACGATTTGAGCGTGACGCAGGTGGCGTGTCTTTTTTAAGGCGGCAAGTAATCAACCTAACTTATCTTAATCTGACGCGTCTTTTAAATCCATAAATTCCCACTAGGTCTCCGCTACCATTATTCGCTTTTTAGAAAGCAGAATGGTAGTCATCCTTTATTATCACGACAAACGAATTTTACTGTCTTGGTAAAGGGCTTTAGATATTTTCTGGTTTATGTGCGTTGATTAAAAATTTTTTATGTAAACAATTTATCGCCTGTTTTTTTTTTGTTTGTTTTTTTTTTGTAAGAAAAAAAATAAGTTAATTGTTTTTGTATTGCTTCAAATGTTTAAGGATTATTTCCAATGTGTAAATTTGTGTTGTTTCCGAAAACAAAATCACTAATATACTTATCCAAAAACTTCAAATGAATTTATTTAAAAATTGATTAAAGCGTTATATTTATTATTAAGAAATACTTTTAGACCCATATTCGTTGTCAATTTTAAACATTTCAGAAATATATTTGATAAGTTGCTATAATACCGACGCGTTATTGAAAGACATGCAACGCTCACTATGTCCTCCTTCTTAAGATACGTATTTGACTAAAACGTAAATATTTACCAAACTTAGGCAGGAGGAGATTTGAATTTTCCTCTAGTTGCAGCTGGCTTGATGGTTTTTGCCTTACTGCTGAAAAAGAAGAAATTTTAACTGTCTCTAAAATTAAAATTTTTTAATATTATTGAACTGGCAAGAAACTCCAATTAGCCGAATGTACCATAAGTGATTTTCAAATTAACAACAGATAATCAGAACTATTGAAATAACATAATACAGTAGTAACTTGATTCTTGTAAAAAAAGGTTAAAACATTTTGTTTTGTAATGTATAGATTGGGTAGAAATTCAGTTATAAACAATTATTAGGAAAAATATTATGATGATCGAATGCTTATTTAAGTAGTACCTCTTAGTATTAGTCCATTGCATCGAATAATTTTGTAGAGAAAACGATAATTGAATCTATAATCAATCTATAATGTTATAGCAAAGAAAGTCATTATAGATTACATATAATGTAGCAAAAAATTCCATTCATAATAACTTTTTCATAGTTTATAAAAATTCAACAAAAAAATTCAATTATAAATAAAATGTTCAATACAGATTTGTGAATGCTTTGCCTGTAAAGTAAAATTACCACAGGCTGAAAAAAAATTAATTAAAAATATGAAAAGTAATAATAAAGTGCTATATTAAAAAATAAAATTTACCAGAAAAATAAATGTATAAATTTAACTGAAAGTTTATCAAAATCAATTTTGATTACTGAATGAACTGAAACAGAAAAAATAAAGTAACTAAAGTAACACGCTATTTTTAAAACCTATTGAATTCGGAGAAATTGGAACAGATAAACGAAAATTTTAAGCAGAACACAGATATAGTTAAAGAAGAAGAGAATGAGCTGATCCTTTTTAACATCCAAAAAGTTAAAACTACCCAAGTGTAGAGAGCTGCTAAACTAAACTTATCAAGTATTAGAAACACAATTGTATGAATTTTTCACTAAAATCTGTAGTCATGAGAAATGTCTAAATCAGACAATATGCGATTCTTTTGCACACAGAAAATGACACAAGTTGGATTGTTTTAATTATAAATTACAGAAAAATCACACTACTAAATACTGCGCATTATATTGTCATTAGTATTGTTAATCACAAGCTTTAACTATAACAGAGAAGAACATTATTGAATAGTAGTGTCGATATCGTCAAGCGAGTGGTACTATATCATATAATTTGAGCTAGGCAAATACTAGTAAACTGCATTGAATACGACATGAATCTGTAACTGCTTTTAATGTAAATGCAATGAAAGAAAAACAAATGCCACAAAATCTTATTGACCAGGTTAAGTAAACAATGGAAAGTGTGGAAAAAGTTAATGAAAAATTTAACGCATCGCTTAAAATCAATCAAAGAAATTGCATATTCGGATGACATCGGTATCAGGGCTAGAATGAGAGACAAATTGATAGAATAAAAACATAGTCGAACAGGCGAAAAAATTGGGTCTAGTTACCAATGAAGGATTGACAAAATTTATGATCGTAGACAAATCATTTTAAGACGTGGCCACTTTCAAATACTTGTATAAATTTAATTTAAGGAAGCGAGAACATCTAACGTTATAAAAAAAGAGTTTTTTTTTGCAAATCTGAAACTACTGACAAGCTATTGTAACTACTGTATTTACTGACCAATTAAAACCGGTTCTCACACATCTCATGCCAATAGTTTTTGTTATACCTATCGAGTGCCTAATATTAATTATATATCCTGGATGTATTACTCTCAAAATAATCGTAATGAAGAACTATATTATTGGTCACTTTTGCGAAATACGATAAAAATAGTACCCTCATATTTTCTATGTGTATAATTGTTAATGTATACCCTTAAAAAATTACCAATATAATGCAAAGTAGAATTACAGAGATAATGTTAGAATCTACTAGCATAATACAAACAATTAAATGAATATCTACTACTCATAGAACGCAATATTTAATAGACTTAGGCATTAAGAGTAGGGTAGCGTTAATTCAATTATTTTTAGCTCATTATTGCCCTTTGAGTCTTGGTTTGGCATACTTGGTCTCAGTTTTGGTTTCAGTCTTGATCATTATCTTGCTGGTTAAAAGACAATCTTGGTCTTGGTCTTGATCTTGCAATAAAACAAAACCAAGATCAAGATCAATTTTGCTCATCACTAATTTAGAGGTTTAATAACGAATATACGTATATCATCTAGTAAAAGCTGAGAAAATTCGGTAAATTAATTTTTATTATATTTTTTAATTTTGTTTTTTTATTAAGCTTTCAACTTACAAAAAGTAAAATAATCAGCTACAATACACTTTCTCAAGTACATAATTATAATACAGTTTTACAAAAACTGTAACTTTTAAAAATAGGTTATGCATTAGTTCTAAGGTTTATACCTAGGTTAAACATTGAGTTCACAATCTTCCAGAACTTCAATACGTGTTTCACTGCTTTGGTAATAGGATAGAAAATAGAATTAATGTATAATGGAAGACAGATCTTATCTTTTGTCAAGAAGTTGGGCAACTTTAAGTTTAGCTGAGCAAGCAGTCCATTATTTTCAAATGTAGGACACTGCCAAACCATATGATTCAGTGTTTGTACCGGATAGTCACAGTTACAATGTGGGTCTTGAAAAATTTTCACTTTATGAAGTGAAAAAATATTTTTATATTATCTAAAATATATCCAAAATATTGCAGTAATAATAAAACTACATTGGAAATAAGTTTTAATGTCTATATTTTCAATTGTTATTTTCAATTATTGATTTAAATAAAAATGTACTGTTCGTGATTTCCCCAAAATCTAATCAGCAACAAGATTTCAGACAATAACAATGGCAATGATAATATTTCCAAGTTAATCGCCCCATTTTGTCTAGAAAAACATTGTTAATTAAAACTCGCTAATGGCTCGAAATTATTAATTTATAAAATTGTAACCAATAAAATAATTTGCCGGAAAATACTATAAATGGTCTCAAAATCATGTAAACCGAAAAATTATATTTTCATTTAAAATTACTGAAATCAATATTTTACAATAAAAACAATGATAATGAAAAGATGTTTTGAAATAATTTCATGATAGAAACTTCAAAATTTCACTGTTATTACACGTTACTCGTGTCTACCGCAAATCTCATTACCCATACGTTGTTAAACTTTGGATACCACGTTATATCCGTTTTCACAACTACGGTATATCTAGTTTCACTTCTGTTTGGTGTACAAGGCAGTCGTGTGGTGTCCGTAATACATTATATGTGTGGGAGTTTTTGGATTGGCTAATAGAATAAGAATGGGGATGAGATCACTATTATTTTTCTTTACAAATTTTCTCTTGCAACATAGAAATCATAAATTTTGTAAATGTACAAAACATACCTTGTTGTCTTCTTGTTCAAAAGCATGAAAATAAAAACATAAAGCTACATCGAGTTAGGTATAGACTAAAACAACAATGTAATATTATTATTCTACCTATGGTCAGAAAGTATGTTGAATATAGTCAAGAAACATGCAAGATGTAACGCATAATTGCACATATATTATTTAAATGATCTTTTTTGTAGATTATTAATCTGTTTTTTGTATATATCTGTAATAAAAACTTTATAACAAGATGAGAAATCATTTTCCCATCCAAAAATCGCTGTTTATAGCGCGAGTATTCCAAAATTCAACAAAATTTAGTCATTCATACATATGAATTAATTATGTTATTAGACATTTAACCTTTTTAAGTTAAAAAAAATTAAATGAAATAAATGTACAGCAAGTTCGTAATGAGTAAATAAATCCTATTGCGTTATTACGTGATTGATTCTTATTCCATATCAATCGAATCTTATAACATTATGAACCATAAAATTAGTATAAAAATTTTTTACAATATAAGAAATATTTCATAATTATAAAAACAAAAATCTGATTGCTGACGGTAAAATATACAAATAAATATATTTTATTTCTATATTATACCCATTTAATCGTCCTTTCAGTCTTGCACACACTTCCGATTTTTCTGAATTAATCAAAATTTTCCATATCGTTGGCCTGATTCGTTTAAGGATTACAGGACGAATAATATACTGATTAATTAATATATGTAATCATTATGTAATCAAAGTTCCAAAAACCCCTAGTTAAGAGGTTAGTTGGTTAATTTGGTTTAATATTTTTAAAGTATAATTAGTACCATATTTTATACTCAATATTACAAAATTCAGGAATATAATGTAAATAGCGAGGCCTTAGAAGGCTTCATACTTCCCCCAATACAATAATATAATGAGACTGTCATGTCCCTAATATTTAGATATTTAGAGAAAATAAATTTGGTTAAAAATAATAGTCTTTACGCATTAAATTAACAGATAACACAAAATATATATTTTCATGATAAAGAAACAATATTATTTATAATTAATTGTTTACATCTTTGGCTAAATGCTGAAAAAAATTAACAGGACCATACCGGCACGTTGGTGGGCGAAAACTGATGATTTAGTAGAATTTCTAATGCATTTTTTATTTTTTTGTGCTTAGCGTTTTAACTCTTTAAATGAACTTAACAGATTAAAGAATCAGGCCAACGAAATGTAAAATAAAATTCATTTTAATGGTGTACTGGTGTTGGTGTATATAAGACATTGATTTAATTTTGACTTAAAAAGTAACAAAAGAAACTTTATTTTATGTTTGAATGAGATATTTAAATGGAAACCGAGAATTTATCATAAGGACTGCGAATTTTTGATTAATTTGCAGGAATGTCTGTAATATAACAATATGTATTAGGTTAATTTTCGAACTTTCATTCGTGGCATATACTAAAATTATTCCAATTAGAAAGTCATACACTGTTAACTTATTACTTACAAGCAATTAATTCTAGAAAGTAAAATTTGGTAACTCATTGTCAATGGGATTTTTGAATTCAACGACTAATCGGGGGAAAAATGCAGCAAAAACTGTAATTAATAATTATTCTTATATGTTGACTTACTGTTGTACAGCTTATCAACATATTTTTCTCGAAATTAAAAGAACTTTGTTAGTTAATCAGACAATAATTCAATAAATATGCAATAACAATAATAAAAAACAAATAAAAAAAGTACCAACAATTTGGATAATGAATAACAATTCTTAAATCAAAAAAATTAAACTATCTATTACTAATAATAAAATATAAAGAAAAGAAACAATAATAAAGTAATAATAATATCTATCAATACAAAATTGCAATAATATAATAAAAAAATATATGAGCCAATATAACATAAATATATTTTATAAAATATTAATATAGATTAACAATGATTGCTGAAATAAACAAATATAAAACGAGGAAAAAAAATTAAATATGTTCTCAATTATTTAAATATTAAAGGATAAACTCTCTGCTGTACTAATGTCAAACATTCCAATTATATCATTATTTAATTCGCTTAAGAATTCTTCTCTAAGTATTTCCAATCCTTGACATTCAAACACCAGATGTTTATCACTTTCACTTGCCGAGTAACGTATAGAGCAGATATCAAGCTCTCCGTCCTTATAATGATTGATAGTCCGAAAAAAAGATCAGAAAAGGTTTTTTATTAACGTTCTCCCATATTCTTTTTTATTCAAACTCCTCTAATTTTCTTGCAATGCTTTTATTAACTGATTCTTTTTCGTTAAGTATCCAGTCATTTATTGCCAATTTCTCAATAATTCTATTTAATTTTAAATCATATTTTCTTTTCAAGACTTCACTTTGTAGAAGTTTTGACTGAATATTATGTGTCTTGATATAATACTTAATTGAGTTTTTAACGAAATCAAAATTTAGTGATAATTTTCGTACTTCCAATAAAACTGCACTATTAACTGTTGCCTAATACTTTCTTAAAAAATCCTGTACCGGTTTTTACTATTTCAGCTGTATTCGAATTATTTACCTATATGTGGTATCCATAATTGAATTGGTTTGATTATTGCTTCAAATATCTTGATAATCGTGGGTTTATATACATAAAATTCATTATTCTGATACTGTCTCTTTTGAATTTTTTCACAACATTGTTTAACTGTAGTGTCCATTTTCCATTCCAGTTGAATTATAGGTAATTAGAATGGTTCAACAGTTCCATGTTTGTGATGTTATAGTGCTATTTTTCTTTTTCACTGTTCTAGAACCTGTTTCTAAATATAAGAAGTATCGTTTTATCTTCATTCACCTCAAGGATCATTTCATCGCTACATTGTGAAAACGTTTATTGCGATTACTTTGTCCCAAATTATTTACACACAGAACAGCAATCCTAAAACCATCTGAATGGTATTGAGAAAATTTATATAAGTATTCATAATTTAAATTTTCCTAGTAGCTATTGATGTGGCTAAATTTTATTTATAAATTATTGAAGACAAATGTTTCTTTAACAATTTAAGCCAATAAAAATTTAAAAATTTGAGTAAGTTAAATACAAAGCTTATATATATATTATTATTATTATTATTATTATTATTATTATATTCCACAATATTTTTCGTTTTCCAAAAACTTCCTAAAAATTTCCCTTCCACGAATAATTGAAAATAAATAGTGAGTGAGATTTTTTAGGTTCCTCCCGCAAAATCGGTGTTCAGGGGACTAAACATAGATACAAAGTTGTGTACATAAATACTTATACTTGATATGACACCGTTGCATAGATTTCCCTTTCAAAGTTTTGAACATAATAATGGTAGAAGAATAATCTAGCCATGTATAAACCATTATACAATGATTATTATATAATGGTTTGAAAATTATTTATGAATAACATTTATATTGCATAACATACTAAAGTTTATTATGTAGGTATATACGTTGTTAACAAACACAACACAGAGCAGCGCAACAGCAAAGCAACATGTTTCATTTTTTGGGGAGGAAGAGAGGATGGACGTATGAATCCATATGTATGTAGTAGCATAGTATATATAGTTATTATAACTATTATTATTAATACAATAACAGTAACCAACCACATCATTTTACATATTTTATGAAGTACCACTGTTTTAAAATTTTATTGTATGTTGTGTAGGTATGGTTGGTATTCTATTATTTTGTATTATACGTTACCAGAAAAGTCCGAATATCTCATATGTGCATTGAAGAGACAAAATAAATTAATTGTAATGGAAGAACTGAAAAAAATACATTGAAAGTGGAATGCGATCCATAGACATCCATAATAAAGACAGTCTTTAATGCACTAGACTGAAATTTTTTTCAATTTTCGAGCAAAAATAATTTATACAATAGCTATCTAAATGTTATGAAATGTGGCATGTACCTACAAGAAACAAGGCTTTTTCTGGAAACAATCTATCTGAAATAAAAATTAAAATTGAATGAATATTTTTAATTTTTTTTCGGAAAAATACTCTTTGGTAAGTTTGTGTATCTTCATGTCAAGTTTGTGTATACCGAATTTTATAACATTTGGATAATTATTTTTGGATATATTTGAGGGCGAAAATTGGAAGAAATAAAGTTTATATTGCATTCTAGTTTAATATTTTATTCGAAAGTAAAAATTAATATATTCGTTGAAAATAAATGGAAAAATTTAATGTAGGTAAACACTTTTAATCGGTTAAACCTTATTGATACTAATCCATTTTTTATTTTTTTTTAGTGATCGTTAAATTCTAAAGCACCTTTAATTTATAGTAACAATCATTTACTTACGCATTTTATAATTTTATTATTTATAATAATTCAGAAAATACTCCTTCCTTTAATTTGTACCATAAAGACTTGTACTTGTAAAGTTTGTAACGCTACCTAATATTGACCATACAAACTAAATCTTGGTATAGGTATCAATAGAAACACCTAGTAAGTCCCTTTCCAACTATCCGTCCGTCATCACGATAGATCAAACCCGAAAAGTCAAAAAAAAAAGTCAAATCAAGTTCGTAAATGAGAAAAATTA
Source organism: Chrysopa pallens (assembly GCA_020423425.1). NCBI lineage: Eukaryota > Metazoa > Arthropoda > Insecta > Neuroptera > Chrysopidae > Chrysopa > Chrysopa pallens. Next base: position 15,389,097 of record CM035591.1, on the reverse strand, counting down.
ATCGACGAGGTTCAATCGACGAGGTCCAACTCTTAAACCATAAAAGACAAAAAAATAAATGTTTTTTAAAAACAAACAAGTTTTGTTTGAAAACTGTTATCATAAATAGTTTTGATTCGCCTCAATTTCAGCTCAAATTAAGCTAATAAACAATAATATATTTAATTCTTATATATGTATTTATAACATTTTAGACTGGATTTTTAGAGTATTTTTGGAATCTTTATGATTAAAATAATTCAAACATTGATACCCAACCATATGTCGAGTATCAATTAACTCTGTTATCTTCACTTGTTTCGTTATAAAAATACAATTATCATCAAAATCGAAATTTCTTGAACTAGTCAGAGCTAAAAGCTTATACACGATTGGACTTTCTTCGATAAAAATTATTCATACTATTTTTCGGAGTTTTGTTGAAACACATATACAAACATATATATTTCATATTACACATTCCAGTAAATAGTTAAGTAACCTCACTACTCCTCCTATATTTCCATAATATATAAGTTTGAGCATTATAATATTTCTTCCATACAAATGTCAAAAATTTGTTTCCAAGTTGTAAGCAAAAAATTGCATTTTAATAGAATATTTGAAAACTTCATAAATCGTTGGAACATTTTGATTTATGTAGAATTATTAAATAATTATAAAATATACTACGTTTTTTTAAATGAACTAAAAAGACCAAAAATAATTTATATTCTTACGTAAACATTTAACAACATTCCATGCAGATTCCCTAACCTCTTAAAAACTACCATGGAAATTTATGATTAAGAATTCTAATTATACTACCATGGAAAGATTTAAAACGGAAAACTTGGGGCGAATTATATGAACTGATTGTATTAATTCTATAAATAATTTCATCCTATTTAAAAGGTCTTATTTAAAATTTTCAAAAGGTTTGAAAATATGTAAAGCATTTTAAATCATCATTAAGCGATATTTAAAACAAACAAAAAATACGTGTATCAAATAAAATATGGTGAATACGATTGGGAAAAATTTTCAAACAACAATTCACATGTCTTAAGTAAACCTTTGAGTTATTTCAAGTGCAGATTGTATTTAACTATGGTTAGCAACAATTTTAAACTATATCAATACCAATAATATTGCATTAGCATAGCAATTCTGATTTATATTAATGTTTCATACTGTAGTGAATTTAAATTTCTCAACGCAATTTTGATCTTGATTATTATTTCTTCTTATTTTAAATATGTATACCCAACCAAATTATGTGCATGATGTGTTTGAAATAGTATTAAATTTAACATGCGAGTGTATGATATAAAATTAAAATAAGCTATCCATAATGGCTGCGACTCGCACTAAAATTTCGTAAAAGAAAGTTATTAACATACATAAAAAGATGTTCGAAATATTTTAATTTTTATAATTATTTTAAGTCACTTTTCAACTACTAAGGTCATACAGCGACTACAGTGGGTATTTTGTTACACAATATCCCAAGTTACATTAATAAGGGGTCAGAAGTATTATGACATTCATTACAATACATAATATATGAAAAAAGATATGTATTTATAATCAATGAATGAATTACCTGAAAGTATTTCTAGTACTGTAGTCTAAAACTTGTGTAGTCTAAAACAAGCATTGAAACCTTATTGATCGATTTTCTAAGTGTAATATAAGGTCGTCATTACATTCAGGACAAACGATGTAATAAAAATTATGTATTTCATTTTATACATTCTATTAGAGGATCCAGTCCCGCATTGCTATGACATTATTCCAAAAAAAAAAAAATAAAAAAAAGACAAAAACAAAAACAAAAACAAAAATTGCAAAAGACTATATTTTTCTATCATGACCAGAAGATATTTAATTGCCACTCATTAAATCATCAATTTTTCCCATATAAAATCTCTATAAGTACAAGTTTTTTCCAAGTTGTTCCCGATGTTGAAAAATAGAAAATAAACAAGACACTATCTCTTACAAAAGTTGTTGATAAGTTATATCAAACTTATCAACATCTGTTAGAAACTTTTGGAACTGATCGGCAACGAAAATCGTTAAATTTATAATAAAATAAAGATATAATCGGGATAAAATTATTCCATCATTTAAGTCGGAACAAATCACACATTAAAAACTATTCTTAGGGATCGGAAAAGTAGTTTTGTAGTTCATCGGATATATAAAATTTTATTATTGAAATAATTGTATTCTATTATTAACTAAAATGATAATTCTGACTATAATAAACATTTCATGTCGTAATAGGCCTTAGTTATCATCCCAGACTAAGATTAAGGTTGGACCAATGTGGGTATACATCCTTGGGCCAAGCTTCAGAAGGGTTGGCGCAGGCTTGGACCAATGCTGGGCCCATCGTTATTTCCTACATGTGAAATAGAAGAAAAAAAAAGAGGACGGCTATCTTATCATTAGCATTCATTAAATACTATATACGTGCTGTCGATATAGTTATAAATATATAGATGCAAACCGTGTACCTTTGGGCAGTATCCATATTTGGAAATCGATTTCTCTCCCTGTCTCCATGTCTATTGCATATTTAGTTGTGTTTTTTCAATATTTTAAGTACTTTGTCAGTGTACTACTTTACAATCAATGCAATGGAAAATAAATTTCTGTATTTTATAATTAGTGTTTTTAATTATAATTTAAAACGGAACACTAATTCATAAATAATTTTTTTTATAGTTTTAAATTTTCATATTTCTTATTGTTTAATTATATAGATAAACATAGTCATATTTAACCTTAAAAAAACACATTCATTCTTTTCCCAAGGTACATGAAGGTATTGTACCCGTAGACGAAAATGTTATTGTTTAGAAAATATTGTCTCATGAAAAACATGATAAGAGTTCTAGAAAAGTAAAAGATCACGAATTACACAATTTTAAGTGTACTATAATTTGAAATAATTAAACATTTTTTATTGTTTTAAGTTTAACAGAAAATGAAATTCAAAGTTATATTTTTGCTTTCTTTTAAAAGAATAAAACACATATAAAAATATATTTATCACTCACATTTATATAAATCCCTCACAGGTACAACAACAACAAAATTTTAATGAAATATACCTACTGCGTTCTCATTACCAATACATTTGAATATTAATGTAAATGCAGTTACATTGCTACATTCGAATTTTAAAGCTCGAAATCTATAAATTTTAAAGGTTAATATTTTATTGTGTTAGTTCAATTTTAAATTAAGGATCATAATAAGAAGCTATGATATCAGAAAAAAAAGATAATCAAATTAAATAAACATGTCACAAACTTTAACTAGAAACGGATGCCAAATCTACCTAGTCATAATCTAAATTTAAAATTCGTTTTATTCGCTTATATTTTTGTATAAAATGTTTAAATGAATTTGTATCGTAAACTTATGGTAACTGCATACAAAATTCTTAACAAACTTAATTTGATATCTTTATCTGTAGATTAAATAGTTTCCAATTGAGGGCTAAAAATAAAAGGCAAGCAAGAGCTTCTTAAAGATTTTGTGTGTGTATTCTTCAACTGTATCCCAGTAAAAAAAAATATATAAAAAAATAATTTAAGCATCTAATTTAAAATTCTTAAAATATGCTATTTTTATAAGATTATAGTTTTGCACAATCCCAAAAAAAAAAAACAAGTGATAACAACTTATAGAGCTAATTGTTTAAATACTCGACATATGATAGAATATCATTGTTTAGACCATTTTTGTTAGCATTCATAAAATACTATAACTATGCTTAAAACAACCATCTATACAGTTATTATACTTGTATAATAAATTGGCGAATCCTAACGTATTATGAAAAAAAATTTCATACAAAAGTTGTTTGTTTCAAAGAAATCAACATTTTTTGTATTTGAATTTTCGTTCAATCTGTAATAGTTTCAAATACGACACGAAAATTTCAGCTTGTTTTCTTTTTTTGTTTTTCAGTTAACCTGATGTTTCTATGAACACCTATACCAAAATTTTGTGTATGGGGTCAATATTTCCTAGCGTTAAAAATTTTAGACTTAAATTAAGACATTAAACTGAGACATATAATGTATATCGAGTATTAAAATAAACTTTATTTTTTTGGTAGACTTTTTTGGAAATACTTTTACACGAATTTCATTTTTAGAGCTACTCTAACCCGATATTTATCAAAAGTCTATAACGAGTTCCGTTTGTTGTCAATCGTAGATATCACATCAAACATAACCACGCAGGCAATTAAAGTTTCTAGAAGATTTGATTGTAGGTTTTTAAGAACACGTATTTTTTTTTATCTTTAGGGTAGAATTGTTATAACGCTACACTGAAACCGATAATTTTGAGAAACATAAATATATCTACAACTTTTAGAAAATTCACAACTTAATTACGAAAATATTTTAAACGATATTAAGCGTCAATTTATAACTCGCTGTTCCCAAAATAACTCTGTAAAGGAGGGGTATAAATAAGGCCCCATTTCCAACCCAGAATAACGAAAAAGAAGTCATTGAATTTGATGTTTTCTATATACTGTTCTGAAAGTAGACTACAGCTGGAATTCTTAGTCGTTGCTTCAGAATGAAAAATAATGAAATATAATTCTTATAAATAATGAAACCATTATTTATGAGAAATGTAGGAAATTTTGCCTACTTTGATTTTATAGTATTTATTTGTTGAGAAAATCCTTCTTCTCTGAGATATAGGCCAAAAACTGAAAAAAGTGTCAAAATTTGTTCAAAAGTGTCCAGAAAACAAAGTTCTTGGCAAAAGTTTTTCGCGAAAATTTCGTGTTCAGTGACATAAAAATATTCAGTGCAAGAAATTCAAAACTATAGCAAATCTTGCCTCAATCCTAATATATCTAACCTATATTGAAAGTAGTAAAATATGAAAAACTGAAAAATTTACCTTAAAATTTGAATAACACCCGTTGTAGTGGAGTTCAAAAATTGAGATTATGTTTTAGTCTTTAAACCAAAACAAATATTTCTTGATTAAAGAAACAAATTTTTGAATACTATTTTTAAGACGAAAATCAACTATATAAACTTTATCTTCTATATCTTACATTTTAAAAGAAGGGCCATAGATCCATGAAACCCAAGTTAACAATTTTGTGTAAGGAGGACCTAAGAATTTCCGTATCAAAATTTTATTAATGTCTTCAATAATTTTGTAACCTTCCAGACATTAAAATTTCGTATTATATACCAAGTAGTTGGTATATAATACGAAAAAAAATTTGCATTTTTAAAGATTTACTCCAAATGATATTTACGTTATTTTCTAAAAGCTATACAACAAATCCTGAATGTAATAAAAATGTCTAACAAATTTTATCAAAATTGAACCTGATGTTTGCAATTTACATTGTTGCTTCAATCATGATTTGTCAAACGCGATTTAAATATTTTTCGAAACGCTTACATGTATTTTTATATAACTATCAATCCATGTTTTAGTACAGAATCACTATGGAAGATCTATACAAATATTCATCTTAATATCCAACGATCACTTTAGAGAAATAAATCACTCAAATCACGAGATAAATAAATTGAATGCACATGAAAAGAGAAAAATGAAACTTTCATGCATGCATTGAACATACAATATTCAATGACTCTATGGACGTTTTCCAAAATAAGAGTATATGGGATGTCGGATAATCAAGAATATGTTTGATATATTTGAAAGTAATGCTTTAATAATAAATCGATATTATTAACTAGAGTAAGTTTTTAAGTAATTACATATTAGTGTTATTATAACTTCCACTTTCAAAGAAAGGATAGATTTTTAGCTTCCTGATTTAAAAATTTATTCCCCAAAATAATCTTGAAATTTAATATCGGTATCGACGTCATATTTTCATATCTCGAAATCGCTCCATTTTGTTTCGTGACAATTCACAAAAATTTCACTAATATTTGTAACATAAATATTCGCAGAAAACGGATGCATCTGAACTTTTACAGTATGGTAGATATCCATGCAGGATTGCGACCATTAGATTTTGGGCAAAATCTGTCAAATAGATCCCATGTACGCATAATCCATATTAATTTAAATTATTAATTTCAGATGAATCAGTGATGATTTATTATGTCACCGACAGGGTAATTTTATTCTGAGGAATATGTGGAATCTCAAAAAAAAGACCTCCCAATGGTTTCGAAATGAAAATTGTACAAAATTTTTTCAAATTATTCTTTAAAATTTAAGACAAATTTGAATAAAATATTTCAATTATAACATTGGAAAAACGTTTAGTAAAACATGCTTCTTTTAACTTTCGGAACCAATGTTATCATTCATGAAGTTTTCATGAATGTTGTCTGATATTCTACCGGCTAACAAAGGCTTCTTCATCACTACATAAACATAATATTAAGATTAAAATTAAATTGTGAGTATTATTATAAAAAAAAGTGGGTAAAAATAAAAAATTAAGACTCGTAAATATTTGAAAAAAGATTTCTTGAAAATTTAGTTTTAAAGAGGCTGGCAGCCAAAAATATTATTTTCACGAAAATTTTTAGAAATATACTTAGATATAATAGCAAACAAAATTCCACTATATAAATTATGGATCCAGCGCCTACGATATTGCAAATAGTTAATTTAAATGCAGAAATAATGCGTACAATCGAGAATCGTACGGATGCATCCGTAATATCTGTTCACAGTTTTTACATTTATGTTATTGTTAATTTCATATTTGATATCCAATAGATTTTATTTTAAGTGCAGATTATAATATTTTTTTATTTTTTAAAGGATGTTTTCAATCATTAGTTAAATAAAATGATGACAAATCTTTTGGGAATATGCCCTATACAATATTTAACACAGAATTTTTCTTCCTTTTTATTATATTTTACACACTTTTTTAATACTATGTGTAACAAAATTTAACTACATAGACATACATGTAACTCACAACTTCATAAAATGGTTCAACGCAATAAACAATTATTTATGTATATTTAGTTATCAACGCCATTCAATCTAGTTGTTAACGTGAATATAAATAACAAAATAAATTTAAAAATGTTGAAGCAACGTAAGCTTCGCGAGTTTTTTCAGTAAATGTCAAACAACATTAGTATCAGTAAAACGTGCAATTTCACATTAAAGAACTCATTTAAAAAGTCATAAATACATATCTGCAAATTACACTTATCGCAATTGTTAGTACCCCATAAATATTACAAATATTAATCCTTTATATTTTCAGAAAATTAAACGTTGAATTACATATCGTTATGAATATAAAGTTTTAAAAATATATTCTAATTTTAGAAGAAGACAGTAAAGTCTATGAATAAATATACTAGAGATTACTAAATGCTCATCGCTCGCTATTGATGTAATACAAATATTTGAGTTTGTGTATGCTTTTGTCCTGAATCGACCTTCAGAAGAGATTATTTTGGTTCAAAAGCTTGCATAGTAATAAAGTCCTGGTCTCGGACCGTACTACTTGCGTCGGTTGCAAGAGAAGAACGGTTGCCCAAATACAAAAATGTTTATTTTATAAATTTATAGACTGTCTCGTGACATGTGGAAAAATTCGCACACGTTATTTTTACGTACAAGATGAAGTTGTATGTAATCTTGCAATTTCAAACGCATATTATAATTTAAAGTCAAAACATACAAAATACGCGCGGAAGACATAACCCTACTTTCTTAGTCGGGCAAAAAGCAAAACGATATTTCTATGTTCTAAGGCACAATGATGAAGAACCAGAGAAATTGATTCATTATAATACTTCCTGAAGCTAAATGCAGCATACTGTGAATGTTCTTTAGTTTTGCGACATTCAGTATGTATATGTTATTATGTCGTGAAGAAAATAAACGCTGAAATAATGAAAAATGAGAAACGGTTCCTGTGGGATAATAATGTGAAATCATAATATATTGACATATGTTTTTTATAATATTTTTATATTTATATAAACATCGTCATTAATTTTAATTTTTATTTCGATTTACCGTTCATAGTACGGGAGAAAATTACCGAAATAATAAAAAATTGGTTGAACCTAATGGTTAACGAAATTTTAAGTAAAATACAATTTACCAAGATATTAAGAGAATTTCAAATTTAATGAATTAGCCATGATTAAACACTTTGATCTGTCATAGAAAAATGTTTAATTTCTCAAATAATTCGAAAAATCAAAATTTTACCGAAAACCGTGCAGTAAATAAAGGTTATAATAAGTTCATTCAAACAAAAATTTTTTAATTTTAAAAATTTAATATTAAATGATTCATAAATAGCTTGTTCAGAATTATAAATGATCGACTGTTTCTAAAGTTGACTTACAAAATGAGTCCTCGTTGAAATCGTGTGTTGCATTATGTATTCGATTGGTTTTTCAACAACAACTTTTTAATTTTTAGAAAAAAATTTCTCATAAAACCATTTGGTAGATAATTTTAAGATCTAAAGGACATTGAATAGTAAAACTGATTTGAATCATAATTTGATTTGAATCCATAACTGACGAGCCGATCTATCTTGATCAATTGCAAAGTTTTATTTCCTTTTCCATTTTACATTGGCCGTAGCGATGTAAATCTTTCTAATCCAAATTCCATCTCCGAAATGTCACGAAATCAATTTTGCACTTCTCATATAGTTGCAGTATAAAATATAAGTCGCTCTCGATATACCACCTCCAATACCATCTGTCAAAGTACTTTTGAGATAACCAAAAAATATATAGTGGTACTTTATATGTAGTAACCAAGGGCTTAAATCCGTAATACTTAAAAGTTCCAATTTAACAAACAAAAGATATATGCCTCTCCAAATAAAAGTAGAAACAATGGAGTGAAATATAAAAATTTCGAAAATTTTCGAAAATTTTGAATTTTATTGTAACCATTAAAATCATAAAATTGTATAGATAAAGCACCATCAATAACAGCCAATTTTTCTAAAAGTGTATACCTAATTAAAATTAGTTCCAAATGGCTTCTGAAAGTTGGGAAAATGTAATTTTATACACTTACTTGCCTACAATAATTTTGATGGCTGCACCTTTTTTTCATTTTTCGTTAATTAGAAAAAACGTCTGGCATTGATGCATAATAATACCAGTTAAAACATGAGCGGTATTTTGAAACGACGTCTAAAATATTGTGTGAAATTTTCATATTCGCACAATTTAAAGACAATTACAATAGTTACAATTCCTTTAATTACAAATTTAAAAAAAATCTATGCAAAGATTCGAAAAAAATGAAAATTTCTATTCTTTATTTACATATTTAAAAATTTCTATGAAAAGATGCGAAAAAAATGAAAATTTGTGTAAAATAATAATATTTTTTAATCCAAAAAAAATTTTTATGGATTTATTAATCAGTGAACTTTTTTGCAACGATTTTTTTTAACATGATATAATCGTTTAACAAAAACTCCAAATATATTTTGTCTCGAAGAACAAAAGGCAACTATACTGAATAAGAGAATGATAGGTTTACTATGAAAACGTGTTGGATAATAGCTAAAAAGTCCGAAAATAGCTTAAAATATGGTTATACAGAAAATGTTATATAATAAAATATTTTATATCAAAACAAAATTTAATTTTTTTTTTCATTATTTAAAATATTCCGTTAACAAAATTTCAAACGAATAGGCTGATATAATTTTTTTTCGGTAACTTTTACAATCAATTTTCGAAATCATCATAATTTCAATATATATATATATATATATATATATATATATTATATATATTTACGCTTGACGAATTAATTGACGAATTAAATCCTTGTTTTATTTTTAAGTAAAAATTAACCGGTATACAAAACACTATCACAATATCTAGAATATAAGCAAAATTAACATGTTAACTTGAACAATGTGAAGCAAAAAATACGAAGTGAATGAATAAACAGGAAAAATGTTCTTTTATTTTAAAAATTTTAGTAGTTTTCGACCAGCCTGTATAAATTGATATTAGATTCTGTTATTTTGTTGTATTCTCCATTCAGCCAAACTATACAATTACTTAAAATGTATTCTTTGGTACTCAATAAATACATTATAAACATTTTATCCACAATTTTATGAAACATAAGCGTTAAAAAATATTTTAAGAAGAATTTTATCAATAAGAAGAAATTATACCAATCTGTAACAAATCAAGTACCGAAAATAAATTTCAAAACAAAAAAAATTTATCAATCTATTCGAAATGAATCTTTATAAAAAAATATTATAAAAATTTTAAAAAAATGTTTTAAATTCGGGTTTAATGTATACAAATTTTCTGTGATATCGTTGTTATCATGGATGTGATTGGTTTATGGAAAGCATTGTATATCCGCACACGGTGCGATTTTCTTCATGATAAAAATATCGCATATAAAATCCTACGTTCACAATTTCACATACGACAAAGTATTTTGTTCTTGTTTTTACTAGCATATAAATGAATGTTTATGACAAAGATTATATGGTTTACATTATTATTTTTTATATATAACAAATAAAAATATGACAATACTTGTTTATGTTCAAATGAAAATTAAAAAAACAAATGATACAAATAATTTTAGATTTATCACTATAAACAATTAGAACACGTTGAATATGCGCAACCATTGAATTATTTCTAGATAAGTAAAGTTTTATATAAATAGAGACTATAAAATATAAAACATACGTAATATTGTTAAATTAAGAGGAAGGAGGGGTAGCCAGTATATATATCAAATACTAATAATTTCTTCAAAAGTCTGAAAAAGTTGCGAAATATTTTATTTTAAAATACTCGTGGTCAATGGAAATTAAGCCTCATCTATTTTCAAGCTTCAATAATCTTTTCACTCATTTCAATAACATAAAGTTTTTAAACAGAGATGAACTTAATCACTACTTTATTACGTTATGCCAATATATTCTATACTATTATCCAAAAATATATATTATTTAATTTATTCTTGCAATTACTTGTTAACGAAATAAATTATATCATTATTAGTGGTTGTATAATGTCTGTAAATGAGTTCCAACACGTTAAACATTATTTACTAAATAATCACTTAAAATATAAACAAAACAGGTTAATAGAGCAGAAGGAATCGGCGCACGAGTACCAAAAACTATTCCACCTCAATTTTTTTATGCGATCCTCTTCAAATTGCCCTCCTAATGATATAAATGCATGTTGCCAGGGCGCAACCCGGTGCCATATTGTTTAAACCGAAATTGTTTAAACAATTTCAAGGCATTGTGATTTTTCAACCGGACAAATTTTTTTTATATTCTTTATTGAAATACCAATAAAAAAGGTCCTATGACTTTTAACGATAAAGTTAATATTTTTAAAGATATGAATTTTTAAAGGTTCGAAAAATCTCAAATTTGGGTACTTTCAACCCATGAAAAATATATTAAAAAAAAACATAATGTCTAAGTAATATTTTTTTTTAATTCTCTATACAATTGTTAATAATATTGTAAAAAGAGATTTTAAAAAATTTCATTGTTTATACCTTTTTTTAATTGTTAATAAGTATGCGTCGCTTACCTTTAAGTATCGCTGTCTCTCTCTGACTCATGCTTTTTTAAATATTGCTGTCTCTCTCTGACTCATTGGTTTATAGTTAAAAATATTTATTAATATTTAACAAATCATTTATTAGAGACCACTTTTTAGTCCTTAATAAATATTTCTTAGTACTTAAAGTGATTTGTTTGTATTTAATAAATCTGATATTCATTTATTAAATATTAATAAATCTTTTTAAATACTAAGAAATATTTATTAAGGACTAAAAAGTGGTCTCTAATAAATGATTTGTTAAATATTAATAAATATTTTTAACTATAAACAATGAGTCAGAGCGAGACAGCGATACTTAAAAAACCATGAGTCAGAGAGAGACAGCGATACTTAAAGGTAAGCGACGCATACTTATTAACAATTAAAAAAAGGTATAAACAATGAAATTTTTCAAAATCTCTTTTTACAATATTATTAACAATTGTATAGAGAATTAAAAAAAAATATTACTTAGACATTATGTTTTTTTTTAATATATTTTTCATGGGTTGAAAGTACCCAAATTTGAGATTTTTCGAACCTTTAAAAATTCATATCTTTAAAAATATTAACTTTATCGTTAAAAGTCATAGGACCTTTTTTATTGGTATTTCAATAAAGAATATAAAAAAAATTTGTCCGGTTGAAAAATCACAATGCCTTGAAATTGTTTAAACAATTTCGGTTTAAACAATATGGCACCGGGTTGCGCCCTGGCAACATGCATTTATATCATTAGGAGGGCAATTTGAAGAGGATCGCATAAAAAAATTGAGGTGGAATAGTTTTTGGTACTCGTGCGCCGATTCCTTCTGCTCTATAAGAAACAACAGAGTTAATTTCTTAGATACTCGACATATGATTAAGGATCAATGTTTGAACTATCTGTAATCACTAGCATTTATAAAATAATATAAATATCACGTCTATACAGTTATAATTACGCGTATAATATGTATTGTTATTATATATCTGGTAATATGTTCCGAACCCAAACATTTTCTAAAAATATGTTCACACAAAATATTTTTTTTTCTATTTAAAGTACACTATTTTGTTTCTAAATTTCATAATTGATATTTAGAAACAAAATAGTGTACTTTAAATAAAATATTTTGAAAAAAAAAATGCATATTTCAAATGGTTTAAATTATATTATATTCTATACTTACTACACTTGATATATTTTATCCTTTAAGGCACTGTACATTCATATTTTAATTATAAGAAAATAAACATGTATAAAAAACTTTCCTCTCCCCCTTCTTCAAAAAACGTTAGCTGATGGTTTAGTGATTTCATACACAAGTTGTTCCGTGTGCGAATAAAATACTGTGATATCCAGGAAATCAGCAATATCGATATCGGAGATTTCACTCAAATCACTCCCAGTGCGATATATCTAACTGTTTAACTACAAAAAGGAAATTTTTAATCCAAATTTTCTTTTTTTTTATCTTTTCTCAATAGCTGTTATCTAACACTTAAGTAAATACTTAAAAGTATAGTAAATCTATATCCTTATTAAGGTATTGTCGTCTTTAGCTTCTCGCTAAACAAAGTATTTTTCGGGGTTTTTACGGTTATATTATTTTTGATTTAAAAAAAGAGGTTCGTTACAAAAAAGAGGTTCATTTAATAATTTCACAATTGTTAAAAGTTAAAAAATCGAATAATAAAACCATGTGTGTTCTGATTGATCTAAATAAAAAATTCAATTTTACATGTAAATAGTACATGTAGCCAGACACTTGTTTTGTTGTCAGTATCATGTTTATACATTTTCTATACAGATGTAAGCTCAGTTTTAAGTTTTTTGTTAAATTTCCACATCTATGACATATCATTACTTTTCTATCATAGCTTTATTATAATAATTTAGCTCTATATATCTAAATATTTTCAAAAATACGAAAATCAATTAAATTTAGTCGAAATTTGAGTATGTGATGAAAATAAGTATTAATAATAACTTTTAGTCATGAACATAAAAACTTTCATCAAATTCGTTTCCACAAATCTAGAGTCTTTCAAGTGACGACCCAGGATATGAAAGTTGCTTAGAAGTTTCCAAAACGTCAATACAAATGAAAAAAATTTAAATAGAAGCAAAAATGTTTTATTTTTATATGAAAACTATTTAAATATTTCCTATTTTGTGAAAAAAGTTGTGTTATATTAATATGCCAATGTTATTTACTAAATTTTATGTTCTTAAATTTCCCAACACATTGACAGTTTTCCCATATTATAAATGGTAAGTAATAGCATTACCTCGTACACTTCTAGTATAACCCGCTGGAATGAAATTAAAAGTTTTTCTTGAAATTGTTAACTAACGTCCCAGTATGTTGTGTTACATGTATAATATTGATTAATACAAATAATTACGTCATTTATATAACACAACTAATGTATTATATGTGTGTAATATACTTATACTTTACAATTAGTATTTATATACCTATATATATTTTTTTAGTTTATCATACCTACACGATGTGGGATGACAATAATTTTATAAACAAATTAAAAGTATTATTAAATTTGTTACTAATTTTAGGTTTAGCTCCAAAAAATTTAATTCGAAATAAAATTGTAAAAAAAAATTATCACTCATTTCAAAATATTATTTTATTAATTTGTCTTCTTACTAATTACCAATTGATTTTGTTTATAGTGTTTGGTAATGCCGAAAATTTGACAATATCACAAAAAGTATTACACTTTTTTGAAAAAAGTTTAGCTCCTACGTTTTTAGTTTTACAATTTCAATTTGTCAGATTTAGTAATTTAAACGTTTCAAAAATATTTCATTTATTAAAACAACAACAAAATCATTTTAAAATAAATAATAATTTGGTAGCAAAAAAAATAGAAATAATAATATTTTGTCTGTTAATTAACGATACAGTTTATTATTTTTTTGATAATCATATCTTAGACATTATTGCAGAAATTCCAACATATCTTGAATATATTTATATTGGTTTTATTTATAATTTATTACATATAAATACTGAACAATTTAAATTATTTAATAAAAAATTAATTAATGAAAACTATAGAATAAAACTTTTAATTAAAAAACATAATAAACTTTTAAATATTCTAAAACTAATTCAAAATACATTTTCAATTATTATATGTTATTGTTTGTTATGGGACACAATTTTTGTAGCTAACACAACTTATTTTATTATAAAATTGAGTGGTAGTGGAAAAATAAGTCGTTTTGACATATGGCTTATAAGTTCTATATTAGCCATTTTATTAAAATTATTGATAATACTGTTTTTCGCAGGCATTTGTATGGAAGCTTATAACACGGTAATATTTTTCAAATTGTTATTCGTCTACAATAAAGTAATTCTTATATATGAAATATCAGAAAAATTCATTTAATCAAACGATATTTGCTTAAAACAATTTTGCATAAATATTTTAGAATCATAACTGAAATTTTATCGCTGAAAATATATTCGCTTTAACACAAACAGTTAAATATAGATCGTAAAAATTCAATAATAATAAAAAAAGTGTAAGTTTAAGGAAAAAAAAGAAAACGTAATCTTTAAGAATTTTAAAAATTCTTTGAAAAAAATATTAAATCGGAAGCACTAACAGGTCATTCGTAAGCCTGTATTTTAAAACCAAGTGATTAAGAAATATTATGGCCTCCTACGGTTGAATAATAATTAGAAGTTAACTATTAATAACTTAAGTAAACTTTAAAAAAATCTTAGTTGGCCTTCACCGTTAATTATCTAGGAGTTATTTGATTTGGAAAAACATCTTTAAACTTTTTGAAAATGTTAGAATCCTTCGAAAAAACTATGCGCGAATAACAATTCGTAAAATCGAAATGTCAAGTTTTACACAAATATCTCCTAAACTACAAGTATTTAAGCAATTTTAGTACTAAATTCACAAAGAGGGAAAAATTTTAATGAAACCAGTTTATTTCCCGAGGCTCTAACTCAGATATTCATACTGTTATTTTAATTATTGGAATGCAACTATTTACATACATACATAACTGAATTTTTGATTTTGATTTTTCACCTCACTATTGAAAATATGATACGGTTTAATTGTTCATTTTAGTCATTTGTAATTTCTAGGCAAATGAAGCACCAAAAATTTTACATAAATTAATAAATCAAAATATTTATACGGATGAAATAAAATCAATTGTACCCAGTTTAATACTCGCACAACGAAAATATGAATTTAAAATTTTTGACTGTGTGAAAATTGATTTTCCCTATTATTTATCGGTAAGAAATCTAATAGTCATTATATATTCATAAGAAAATTAATTAATTTCAATAATTTTCTAGATAATAAAACTAATTGCAACAGTTATTATTGCATTTGTACAATTCGGAGAACAAGAGGAAAGCTCAATTTGAATTGCTGCAATATACCATGAGCTTTTTACATTTCTGTAATTAAAATTTATTTCTAATCAATTGAAATATAAAATCCGACTCTATTCTTAAAAATTTAAGTGAATCATAAATTCGTATTTTGATTGGAATGAAATTTCAAAAGTGTTATTCGTGAACCACACTTTCACCACATACATATATATCATTTTTGAAAAGGAGAGCCCACGATACTACAAGGGAATTATTCGAGCATCGTGGGGACAATAAGATTTTGAAGATGAGATGGAAAAGGGCACAAAAAAGTTATATAATGTATACCCTTTCAGCAGGGAGAGGCAACGAGTACATGCTTTCAAAAATGTGAAAATGAAAAGTCATCTTTGCATTCTCGAGCGCATCAGAAGACGAAGGGATAAGGTCGCATTGATATGGAATTAATCTCTGGTATGTTTGATGATGGAAGTATGCTTATCGCAGGTTTAGCTTGATGAATAGTGCTGATCCTTAATCTGACATTTTTCCAGTTATTTGTAACTTTCTGATCCTCCCACCTTCCTACGACACCCTTCTATTGTCAGATTTTTTTTGTAAAGCTTAAATTATCGTTTCCTGTCGAGAATTCTCAAATGACACTTTTTTCTTTTTGGAAGTCTTTGACCCTCCTACTCCCTAAAGAAATTGTTAGATAAATTTTTTTTCAATTATCCTTGACTTTTATCTTAAAAGAGAATTCGACTGAGCTAGAGCATATCCAGTTGACGTTTTTTATGCAAGTTTGTTACTCTCCTACCTTCTTGTATCATGATAATAATTAATAAAATTTAAACATTTCAGCGTGTAATTAACCAACCATATCTTAATCTGACGCGCTTTATTCAATCCCATTATCGATTTTTTTCAGTATTTCAGTGTATGTTTACTTTTTGGCTATTGTTTTTCTCATTTATTACTCCTGAAGTTTGATTACATTTTTCTAAATTTTGCTTTTTTATTCATTTTAAATAATTTTGAATTTGAATATAGCTGTTTTAAATATATTTTAGCTGTTCAATTATATATATATATATATATATATATATATATATATATATATATATATATATATATATATATATATATATATATATATATATATATATATATATATATATGAGTGTGTGTGTGTTTATTCAAAAAAAACTATTAAATATTAAATGCATAAAACACATTAGAAAAATAATAATGTTTTACTTTACAAACCATGGTTTATATTTAATTTCTCAATAAAAAAAACTGCTATAAATATTAAACATTCATAAAGAATGTTACTAAATATTTTTGAGTATTTGGGTAATTCAGAACGAAAAAAGTTTATTGCATTTAGAGTATGTCCAAAATCATCATGACTACTACTACGTGTCGATACTATAATTTTAATTTATGTTATCTAAAAAATTCGAAATATAAATTTACGTAGAATTACAATGAACAAGTTATATAAAAATTAATTTTAAAACAAAGCTAAACACTAAATTTGAATAGTATTTGTGCTGATTTAAGTTAATTGATTTAACCAGAAACCGATACATGCAAAAATTACCTAAAATTTGTTTATGTGAATAATGACAATAATAATGTAAATATTTGTTTATGTTAGTAATGAATTCAATTGATTATATTTTGAATTATAAAAATGTCTAAAAAGATATGAAATATGAACCACCCGGAAAAAATTTTGCTTACCATGTGTCTGGCTGGGTATTTATTTGAAAAATAGTCAAGGTGAAAGGCAACACTTGCAAATTATTAGTACTGACCAGAAAGCTACATCGGAAGAGAAAAGTTTTACTATATTATATTGGCGCGAAGAATTTTTTGAAATTTATAAAACATTGGTTCCAAATGAAAAATGCGTCATGTAAATATGTATTAGTAAAATTACTTATATCCACTTTTTAATACGTAACGTACGGTAGATACAATTTTTTTACGAGAAAGCAAGGAGAAACTATTGATCAATTTAATAATTCACTGAAAAAATTATCTTCGAGTTGTGAATTTGGAACCCTTAATGAAAATTCCATAAAGGATCTATTGATTTGGAGAATTAATAATATTAATCCATAAAAACACTACTTCAAGATCCAGAAATGAATTTAGAAAAAGTATTAAAGAGTTATCGGGTAAGCGATACTTCAAAACAATGCAAGTAGCAATGTCAAGTGGGTATCGACAAATTCAACAAAATAGTAAGATACCTTATATTAATAAACGTTAACAAACACAAAAATCAAAATACGAATTCTGAAATCAATAAATCACCCAAACAATGTATTTATTGTGGTAAAGTTCTCAAGAAAAATGAATGTCATGCATGTGGTAAAATTTTTTCAACTTGTTAAAAAAGAAAACATTTTACAACATTTTGTAGATCCATGAAAGTGAATGTGACTAAAGTAAAAGACAGCAATAAATATGCTAGTATAAATGATAATTTTAGTGCAAATTGGATACTGGTACTCAAGCTAATTGCATGTCTTTTAATGACTGCAAATCTTTAAATTTAACTAATATACAACTTACATCTACCAGGTTAACGTATTATAAAGGTTTTAATATTGGCTTAAAAGGTAGTTGTTTTCTAGATTGTATTGTAAAGTAAAATTTTCAGGCAAAGAAAAAACTTTATTTCATGAAGTGGAAGCTTCAACTGAACCAATATTAGGTTTAGAAACTTCATAATCGTTTAATTTGATTTCGCCTAACATATTAATGATTATGAAGAATTATTCACGGGATCGGATTTTTTAAAATTTAAAATAATAGAAAAAGTGTCCTAAACGAATAAGTACTAATGAATTTACCTAGTGAGTAGGTTACTTGATAAATTCATTAGAAATAAAAGAGATGATTTCAAAAGAAGCGAAATATTTTAGTTAATTAGATTGTAACGGTGAATTTTGGCTGATTCGGTAGGTACACATTTTTTAGACTTCTGACCGGGAAGTGCTCGGCAAGTGATATTTTTCATGGGACGCTTAGAGAATTATTCGCGAATATGCAAGGTGTTGTGATTCGCAAGTTCGATAATTTACTATGAAAAATTGTACTTGATCGCATCAGGAAACCGAGTTTAAAATTATACACAGAAAAATATAAAGTCTGCGTTCAAGACATTTAATACTTAGAAATAACGAATATTGGAATTTATCCAAATGAATATTAAGTTTCGGCAATATGTAAACATGAACAAGTCTACAGATAAAAAAGGTGTTAAACGATTATTACGTTTCGCGGTTTATTTTAGCTGTGTCTAAGAAAGGATTTCCACTAAGAGGATTCATTTAGAAAATTGTTACAAAACACTTGGCTGAAAATAACGAAAACGATTTTAAGAAATTTTAATATATTATTTGTCAAAAATAAGGCTTAAAATATTTTGATTGATTAACAAATGATCTCGGAGCCGTATTATTACAGGATTTTGGTACAGTAACATTTGCTTCAAAACCTTAACGTATTGTTAGAAAGTATGGGATCAGTTAGAAAAATAAACGAATGTAATTGTATTCGGATGTGAGTGATTTTCATAATATATCAATGGTAAAAAGCTTACTGTGGAAACCGATCACACCATGAATCTTTATATTTAAAAAAAAACCGTTATAAGACGACAATGTCCTATAAGACGACAAATAATTTGTAAAACTGAAGAAATTTGATATAAATTATGTATTTAAATCTGGAAAAGAATTATTCGTGGCTGATTCTCTTTTTTGGAAATACGAATATGATTTGAATGAAAAGCATTTCTTAAATGAAAGTGAATTCCCATATTTGTCTACTTACACAACTTTTCCTATAACAGATAGAAAAAGCAAAAATTATAATTAGAAACTGCTAATAATTCAACATTGCAAACTTTAAAGTTATTTTAATAATCCTTAAAAGATACATTGTAAAATATACAGATTTGTTATAAATAATCGCATCAAGTGTAGTAAATTAAAAAAAATCGAATTTATATGAGTTAAAATTTGAAAGGACATAGATAGTAAAATAATTGGACAACACATTTAAAAACAATAAATAAATAAAATGTATATAAACAGAGAAGTAAGTGTCATCACAGTTTTTTTTTCTTTTGTTTAAAAGAAATACACAGTAAGAATAGAAAAGAAAACAAAGAAAAAAAAGCACTAGCACTACAGGTTTGACACCGAACACATCACTTCACTAATTGCAGATGGAGGGGGGAGGGTAGCTCAGATGTACGAGCCACCGTATACCAGTGTGCTTGGCTACGAGGGCTGATCATAGTACTGCATCTGTCCAGTTAGGTGTTCTATTAAGATGTCGCGTGACCGTTAATCTAGCCATGGTCTGCGTATATTTGTTAGCAATTCCCAAGGGCTTTGCAACCCTGTAATTCTGTACTAGCCAAGCTCCGAGCGAACCAAAGACAAATGCATCCAGTGAGACCCTATAGCCTCTCGTTAGCAGCAACTGATTTATATTTTTCGAGTTTTTGCTGGCGAGCAACCTCTAAGGTATCTGAGGCACCCTTAAATGGAATGCATACGTCGACGAATTTACTTCCTTCCTAGCCTCACCCAGAACCACCAGATCAGGACGACCGGGTACCTGCCTATTGATGTTTAAGACAGTACCCGGGGACAGCCGCGCTCCGCGAGCAAGACGGTCTTGAACGGCATTGTGCCACCGTTGCTGAATGGGTAGTACAATGATTCAGTACGTGTGGCAATGTTTAATTGACATAACCACAACGTCGACACCATTTATCACCGTTACCGAATCGACGGGTGCCATTAAGTGGAACAACGACGATCCGGGAACGGTGGACAAAGCGGTAGTCACAGTGTAACCGAGTGTTATTAACCGAGTGTACTTACTATTCAACATAAAGTGGTTGCTCGCTTCCCTTTGTGATGTACTTGAGTACGCGTTACCCTGATCGGGTTTTCCTAGAAGACTAGAAAGGTAGCTTGCTCGAAGTGCTGAGCGTAGCATTCGAACTATCTTGGATCGCGCCGTCTCCGGGATGATTAAAATTAGAAACTGCTAATAATTTACAATAATATACCTAATATTTCATATTCAGAACAAGTTTCCTCTTTAAAAAGCATATAAATGCAACGTTTTGCAACTCAATGAAAATTTGAAAAAAAATTTTGGGTCCAACATATCCTCAATCAAATGGCATAATAGAAAGAGCATTTCAAACAGTAAAAAAAATTATAAAAAAAAAAAAAAAAACGGATTCAGATCCTTAGATAATAGAACCCATCTCTTTTATTAAGGGGTTGTACTATAAAAGGTTTATTATTTTTTTTTAATGTTAATTAAACCAAAAACTAAATATACGAGCTACATTAAGAATATTCATTCAAAAATCAGCGATTACGAACAAAATATTATAAACGGTAGGTTAAAAATTGATTACCATTAAAACAGAATGACAAGGTACACGAACAAAGAGAGCAATGGGAAGCAAGGATATGTTTTAGAAAAAATTAGGCAGACCTATATAGGTATAAAGTAAAAAATTCAAAATCAGTTTTAAACCGAGTTCGCGAAAAAATTATTTTCTAATAATTATAATAATAATGATAATTATAATAATAAAAACTAATAAGAATTTACAATCTGAAAACGAACCATGTACAAAAATAACATGTTTGAAACGTTTAGCTAAACCTCCAAAATGATTTACGTATAGTTAAATTTCTCGATTTAATTTATTTTAATTATGTTTACGGTTTTAGAAAATTTTGAAATTGTTAATTAGAGAGATCTGATTATTTAAGTAACATTGATATAACTAGGCAACCAATATATACAAAAATTACCTAAGATTGATTTATGTAAATGATAATATAATAATGAATGAATTCATTAGACTCATCATCATAAAAATGCTTTATATGTGCTTTATTTGAAACTATTTTAAAGCTATTGCATAGCTTCTATCGCGGGCCTTGAGCGCGGGGACCGAATTCAGAAATTCCATAACGAAAAAACATCATATGTTACAAATCATCATTTCCATAGAAACCAAAATCTAATTTGAAATTCAAAATAAAACTTCTTTATCTCTTTTCACTAGCAGTATGACGAACTGTCAACTATATAAAGTGTGCATATCGCATTGTTCAAGTATTAACCCAATGATAAATAAAGAGAATTTTAAATCGTAAAAAAAAAAAAAATGTTCAAGTATTACCGGAATCATTGCATAGCTTCTATCGCGGGCCTTGAGCGCGGGGACCGAATCCAGAAATTCCGTAACGAAAAAACCTCACGCTCCCCACTCCGACGGGCAAGGAGGTGTGGCTTGACGAATCGAGACGAGCTGCTCCGAAATCAGACGAATGCATAAGCAGCTTATGTTATGAGAAAGTATATAGGTGTATAGGTGTAAGAAAAAGCAATACTGCATGAATAAAATAAATAAATAAAAAAAAAATTATAATTGCATAAGTTGATACAAAATGCTATGCAATAGCTTTACTGCGTGCCTCACGTCTTTTTTTTTAACTTTTATCGTTTTGAGCCAACTCAACTTTCACCTATCTCAAATGCATACAATCTGATGACGCGCAGGGATGTTTCCAGGCAGAACGTGGTTCGTTCCTATACATGTCATTACTATTTATAACTGAAAAAATTACAACCATACAGAAATAACTTTAATCAAATTTCCAACAAGCTTTTAGACTATAAATGCCGATATCTCGTGAACTATACATCCAATTTTGATGAAATTTTATATGTACACGCGTGGTATAGATTTACAATAGTTTTAATTGTGTCAAAATCGATTATTCTAGAACATTGTTTTAATCGGAAAAAAATTCGGAAGAAAAATCGGAAGGAATAAAGATATAATTATTCTAAAGGTATAGTTATTTAAGTAAATATATTCGATAATGGAAATTTACATGTAAATACCATTATAGTGTGAACCAATTATCTCACTTTGATAATATGTTTTATCTAGATTCATGATATAGTCTTAATCAGAAATTGATAATTCTGGATATTGAGGATAAATAAATCTTTACAGAAAATAGAGATGTTTGCTAAATTGGGTTTATTACTTCAATTAAAGCGTCTTTATTTCACAAATCTAATTTCAAGTAAAATTAAATGGGCTTCGTTAGTTTAATAGTCAAGAATATTTTATATGATTGAAATGTGGAAAATCCATTTTTTTCTTGTCATATCCAAATAGCAACTCATTCGTTAAAGACGTTTCCGGCATTCTGAAATTTGTCTATTATTGGGAGCATCTTTTTACATTTATTTGTGTATATTCATCTTAAATAATAAAATATTTTTTAAATAATGTTCTTGGCCTCAAAACTTTAAGCGACGATTAGTATATGCATTTTAAATTGTTCATCTGCTTCAGAGCTAATAACAATTTGTAAAATAATTATAAAAAAATTCTTAAATAATAAACAATGATAAATTTAACATATTCACTGGTGTAACAAATGTAGTAACAAAAACAAATTAAAATAAATACATTCAACTAAATTTAATTTAATGTATGTGTGTGTTGTAATCCACTCTCATTAAGAAAGTCAACAAAAGACTCGACTGAAAACCGAACATGTAGAATGACCATAAAAATTTAATTAATTGTAAGATAATTAATAAAAAAATTGGTAAATAATAAACAATGGAAATTTTTGTATAATAACTGGTAAATGTATAGTAGAAACAAAATAATGCAAATAAATGCAATGTTTTTCAATAATCAAATTGAATTAATATATGTATTGAATGAATTTTTTAAGTTGATTCTGATTATAAAAAACTCAACAAAAGCTTCTAATTCTGAATTGTCCAGACTTTAAAAAAAATTTTACGCTGTATCTTCGTTTCATCTAAACAGTTAGAAACGTATAACGGAGGGTACATATTATTTTACATTGTAGACTTCTACATCCATTAAAACATAAAACCTTAAATTTTGAGGAGAAAAGGCGTACAGTTTTACCCTGACTTAAATGTAAAACTTACATGTTGCTTTTTTGGGAACAATCAGAATTTAAAGATCAAACCAATTTTTTTAGCATCACCAAATAATTCGAACCATGCCAACTTCTTTATCGTTTTTTCCACTATTAATACATACATGTTTACCAATCGTATAATGTCCATAATCCAATAATATTCCAAAAAATAATTTTAAGAAAATCGTATCTTCATAGATTCATAGAAAAATTTCATAGGTTTTCTCAACAGGAAAATTATTTTTTATATTTTGAACTACTTTTTATTCTCTCGTTGTACACACCAGTATAAAATTAAATATATATATATATATATATATATATATATATATATATATATATATATATATATATATATATATATATATATATATATATATATATATATATATATATATATATATATATATATATATATATATATATATATATATATATATATATATATATATATACAAGAATTGCTCATTTAAATATATAAGATTTGCAGTAATTTTTTAAAAGCCTGTCAAACTTTGTTTTCTCAACAGGAAAATTATTTTTTATATTTTGAACTACTTTTTATTCTCTCGTTGTACACACCAGTATAAAATTAAAATTAAAGAAAACCGAACCGCCATAAAAAAAATGAATTAAAAAGTAAAAACAATTTTAATTAAAAACTTCTAAAATAATTTTTTTGTAACCAATTACTTTAGCATTAAGTCGGAAAGCTATAATTACGGCAGCATTAAGTCGGCACCAATCTTATCATCACTTAAAATACTGATTCGTTGGCGCCCATTGATAAAGGTATTAAGTGTTCATAGGTAAAGTATATATAGATTTTAATTTAAAATAATTTGTTGCTTTGTAGTTCATTTCTTTGAAGGCGGGTCTTTTCTTTTTTAATTTTTATTAAAGAAAATTTCTTGAAGTTCGAACTTCTTTCCGGTATTCCGGTATGAAGTTCGAAAATCTTATTTGAAAAATAACTTTATTGTGTTGTTTTGTTATTGGGTTTAAAATGTAAAAAAAAAAATATATATTTATATATTAGCAGGGATTCGAACGCGGGATCTCTGTATAAGAGCCTCGCACGCCACTCCAATGACTATATGACTATAAATATTAAACAAATATATCAGGGGCGATAAATCGATCTAGCTAGGAATCATTTTTAGAAAATGTCATTTTATTCGTGTTTTATCGATAATTTTTTATAATGTTATGATATATTTGTTTAATATTTATAGTCATATAGTCATTGGAGTGGCGTGCGAGGCTCTTATACAGAGATCCCGCGTTCGAATCCCTGTTCGACCGACGAGTAAAATTATTTTTTTTTTACATTTTAAACCCAACTCAACAAAACAACACAATAAAGTTATTTTTCAAATAAGATTTTGTAATTATCACAGTCAAAATGTGAAACTCAAAAATTATTTTCCATCTGTTTCTTGAAAAAACAAAGTTTGACAGGCTTTTAAAAAATTACTACAAATCTTTGTTTATGAAGTAAATACATTTCAATTGAATATTCAGTATATCTTTCGAAACGAAATTATTGCGGAAACTTTGTATAAAGAAAACATAAACGATTTGCAATATTATTAACTTATTATAAAGAAAGATACTGAATCGCCCAGAAAATCAAAATCGGAAATGACGATATTTTCAGTCACATGTTTTGATATATTTTACAAAAATTCGATTTTCTCCCAAACTAATATATAGAACACATTTTAATAATGTTTTGGTAAAATAAACAATATTTTACCTTTATTTTGCAATTGAAAAAAATTTTTTAATGAGCGAATTTATTAAATTTATTGTTTTAAATTTAACTTGTTTTGAACAGAAAAGTAATTTAATTTCAAACCAGGTTTTAAAATTGAACAATAAATTATCTATCTAAACACGAAAAATATCTTTGAATGAGAGTTTGAAAATCCATAAAAGTGCACTTTCAGTACCTATCTCGACCTCCCGTTAAAACCATATTTTGAGTGTTATATCTCTTACGTATAAGTTGATTTTCACCGGCCAGCAGGTTTATAGCGCTCAATCAATATCATTTTTTACGTGAATATTTATCCATTTTTTATTATTAATTTGTAAAAAAATGAAATTGTTAGTAAAAAACTTACCAGAATATAACAAATTCTTCTTTAATTTAATACAAATTTTTGGTGACAAAAAATTTATGTAATTTCTGTATTATGAGTTGTATTTTCAGTTATATTTGAAATACAATCCTCAAAAAAATTTAAATCCATTACAATAGCTGCCTATGTCCATTTATTGAAAAATCGACAATTTCTATTATGGGCACCATGCATCAAATTGTTTTGTTTCATTGCAATAGTAACTTTATAAGTAAAATGATACATAAATCTGTGTGTGAATGGTATATGATTTTAAAAAAATAGAAAACCTGTTACTAATTTAAACTGTTAACAAATTTTAATGGAAGAAATTATATTGGTAACTATTTTTAATTCAAAATTATTAATTACATTTGAATTGGTAATATAATTTCTTTCTTCAATCTTACAATTTTCAATCCAATAGTTTAAATGTCATTTTTTGTAATTATTCAGAAATTTTGGTTTAACACTTGCAATAATTGAAAAAATAATTATATTTTTTTCTAGAATGCCAATGTTTAATTACAAATTTTAGCTACTCTTTTAGCTACTTTACTTTAGCTACGGTTGTATAGTATAGTAAGTTTCACTTCTTTATATAATATGATACTCTTATTGAGGCAAGTTCTATAGTTACCAAAACTGCGAATAGAGGAAACCAAAAAATGGGAAATAATTTTGCAATTTAAAAAAAAAATTGTCAAAGTTGACAAATCAATTTTTCAAAATAAAAATAACCCTTTAAAAAAAAGTTTATTCCATATAGAATTTTCGAAAAATTGATATTCCAGTAACCAATTTGACTTCACGAACTCGAAATCAGTGTCGAAATGAATAACTTGCTGCTAAAATTTCATTACTATGTAAATTACTATGTAAAATGTTACCTGCAGTAACATTTCGAAGCCTTACAAACTAACAAACATACCCTTAAGAATTTTACCATTAAAATTACTGAATATAAAAATAAGTTATTGATTAAAATTACAAAATAATTCTTTCAACATCAAATAATAAAGTTAATTAACAATTTATTTAACAATATCATTTTTCTATTGCAACTGTAAATAATTTCTTACTTTTTATCAATAATTACCTTTTTAAAATAAAAAATTTCATTTATAAAAATGACGCCTTAGTTTCATTTCAAATTTCCTAGTCCCGCCATCTACATCTACAAGACTGTGCTCGTGGCGCATAAATCGATTAATAATTCCTTTTCACGTACAATGCAAGGTACGAATAGTATTTTTTTATGAGAATGTTTTTTCTAATACGTCATATCAATTTGACGAACAATAAATCAATATTGTTTTTCTTCGAACTTATATAGTTTATCCCATTACAGTAATGGAAAATTTTATTAAAAAATTAACACTAATATTGAATTTATTAAAAATACTGGGTTTGGCACCTAAAAGTTTAATACGGCATAAATTTTCACAAAAATATTATTTCTCATTTCACAAAATTTATATAATAATTTATTTTATTTACTTTTTTTTATTTTTAACATTATACGGTAACTCATTTGATACTCATATTTATTCAATATCAGAGGCGGCATTAATTTGGATTCAAGATATTTTAACTTTGACATATTTAATTTTACAATATTATTTTGTGCGAAATAGTGATCAAAAGATTATAGAAATTTTAAAGTTATTATGTAAACATCAAAAATGTTCTAAGATCGAAAATTTGATTCCCAAACAAATAAAATTATGTTTAATTGTTTTATTTTTTACTATAATTTATGATTTTAGTATGTATTTTCGTTTTAATATTTGGGAATTATTTTACGAAATTCCGAAATATTTTGAATATATTTACGTTTGTTTTATTTCTATTTTATTTCATATACTTAATAAACAATTTAAACTATTTAATAAAAAATTAAGTTATAAACGGTATTCAATAAATCAAATAATTAAAAAACATAATAAACTTTTAAATATTCTAAAATTAATTCAAAATACATTTTCAATAATTTTATTTTATTATTTTTTGTGGGATGTGATTAATATCGCAAGTTCAACTTTTATTGTTATCAATTTAATTATTAGTAGACAAGTAACTTCAATTTTTGATTTTATATTAGGAAATTTTGTATTCTATATTTTAATAAAATTGTTGATAATATTTATTTTAATAAATTTTTGTATGAAAACTTGCCACACGGTATATATTTTTAATACATTAATACTTCTTACATTCTTTTATTATAAAAAATTTAAAATATTCGACTTCAAAACTTATTTCATGCTAAAATTGATCGATTCTAACTAGTAAAATTTATGACTGTGAAGAATTACCGAACATTTGACCATCGCATAGACATAAAACTTATAAGTGTGTTTCACAATAGTATATTGTTTATAATATTATAACAATAATTAATAGCATTTCTGTAGTATACGGAAAATAGTCAATTTAGTCTTATTATGGGTTTCCCATATATTTAATCATGTAATGGATTTGAGATTGTGTAAACTATATTGCATAATCCCCAATTATCCATTATTAAAAAAATGCATTGAATTGAAAAAATTGTTAATCACAATATTCAAACGGCATTAGCGTATATTATTAAACAATACAGGCACCCATTGAAACTCACCTCAACTTTAATACATATCCTGACCACCAAATCGCTATAACTGTTCAATGTCGGTATTTAATGTTATCATCATCGGTTACCAACAGGTGGCTATAGCTGGTCAATGTTGGTATTTAATGTGATTACTAGTAGAATTTAGTAAAAGAATACAGAGTTTTGTCAAAGAATGTGGGCGTCTATATAATTTGACTAAATGCCAACATTGGACAACCCAAATGATCTGGTGGCTACTGCTGATACTATCCTAAAATTTGACTTATGAGTTTCTATTGGCGTATATTATATCCGCCAAGTGTTTTTGCAATAATCTGACAGAAATTTGGCAGAAAGGTATCTTATAGTTATTCGAACATTGAAAAAAGAAATGCAAGTTTTTTCCGGGAGTACCACTTTGTGAGGTGTCATTGGATAAACTTTTGCCTACTGCATTTTTTATTTTGCATATTTTGCGAAAGATAATCTTTCAACATCGTTAAAAATACGTATTACTTCTGCTTTAGTAGTATATGATTCGAAAACCTGACAGAAATTATGTTATTAGTTTTTTATACAACTTTTCAAAGAAATTTGTTTTAAACAAGACATATCAACAATTAATTTATGGTCAAAAAGAATCTCAAAATAGTTCACTATCCAATCAACTAATTACATACTGACGTTACCATAATGCTTTAGAATTAGTAAATTTGAATCAATCCATTCAATTAATATTATTTTTTATAATTCTGTTTTCAGGCAAAAGAGACATCCATAATTTTACATAAATTAATAAATACAAATATTTATAAAAATGACATAAAATCAATTTTACCAAGTTTAATATTCGCACAACAGGAATATGATTTTAAAATATTTAATTTTTTGAAAATGGATTTTTCCTATTATTTATCGGTAACAACACCTATAACCATTCAAATAACAATCAAAAAAATTGAATAAGTTTTGTTTGTTTAGATAATAAAATTAATTATTACAATTATTATCACATTTGTACAATTACAAAATATAGAAAAAAAGTCGTCAAAATAAAATGAGAGTTTTTAAGAGTACAATTTTTCACTTAGGTATGTTTTAATGTCAAGTAATTTTTTTACAACCATTTTTAGCTTTTTCAATTAAAAAAATTTGTTCTTAGAATAAAACCCATAAATAATGAATGGATATTAATAACAAAATTAAGGAAGGCTAAATAATATGCTTTATTGGTAAGTTAATATTTATAATGTTTGGTAAATTTTCTTTTTTAACCCATTGTAATTAATTTTTCATGTCTTAACAAGCGTAATAAGTGCGACTTGCAACATCCACGAGACGAACTTACGAACTTTTTAATGAGAAAAATAAAAAAAACTATCATTTGTTTATTATAAACTGATTTTTATTGATCAACATTTAAGTACATTTTTTATCTTATTTTAGTTTATTTACACCTAACAAAAAGCTGTTGGCATGATCTTGTTGAAAACTCATTTAGTTTTAAGTAACGTAATTACGCATCGAATACAGTTCCACGTCGATATTATCATATGTTATAGAGATAATTTAGACAAAAAATTTCGAACACATATACATACACAAACACAGACATCTCTATCAAAACGTTGGATTTAAGTTCTAGTTGCTTAAAATGTAAATATATGCCATAACTTCTCACTGGAAACAATCGTTTATTATTATTTTTGTTTTTAGGTTTTTTACTTTCAACAAAAATTAGTTGGACCGATTTTGCTAAAAATTCATTTAGTTTGAAACCACGTAATTACGCATCGAATGCAAGTGGTTCCATGACGATAACATAGGCTCTGAAAATAATCGAGACAGATTGTAATTGAAATTGACAGATTGGTTATGTCCAAGATATCCCATTTGGGCGCCAACGTACTTTGAGAAAATTTCAAGTCGGGTATTATCCAAAATATCTTATAATACACTAGAGAATAAACTATTACCTTAGGTTAGCTTAATAAGTCAACAAAATATTATTCGTCATAGAAAATTAAAATCATCTTCATCTATAATTGTTACCGAGCTGAAATTTGGATGGTGTTCTAAACAAGTGAGTTAAAGTTCGTGAATGACCACAATCTGTTATTAGGGTCCCATGTATCAAGTGGAAAAGTACAGACACAAAAAATATTTTTTTATACATTTCAAACAACTTTTTTTCATAAACTATTTAATTTTGTTACAATTCAAGCTCAAATTCAGCTAATTTATACATATATTTTATTGTTATACATGTTATTTAACAAAAATTTTATAAAATATACTTCATTATGACAAATTACTATATTCATCTATTATTATTAAGTGGCATTCATCATCATATCCTTCCTAATATATTACAACAATTACTGCAATTAATGATCATATTTATCAATCATTTAAAACAAATAATAATAATTTTATATTTTAATTTGAGTGTTATTGTTAATTTTTTTATTTCTATCATTTAGCTTATCGTTATCAGAATCATGAAAAATAATAAAAATATTTCTAAAAAATTAAAACTAATATTGAATTTATTAAAAATCCTAGTTTTGGCACCAAAAACCTTAATACAAAATAAAATTATAAAACAATATTATTTTTCATTGCATATAATTTTTATAATCATTAATTTTCTTTTTCAATTACGATCATTAATATTATATGGTTCCACATTTTATGATCTTCAATTATCAGTATCACAGATAGTCTTGGATTCATTACTGGAAATTTTCAATTTTGTATATTTAATTTTACTAAGTCTATTTATACGATTTAGTGATCAAAACATTATTAAAATATTAAATTTTTTGAATCAACAACAAAAATATTTTAAAATTAAAAATTTAATACCAAAACAATTAAAAATTTATATATTTATTTTATTATTTCTAATAATTTATGATATAGCTTTTTATGTCAGTACTGAAATCTTGGATCTTCTTTCCGAAATTTCAACTTATCGTGAATATATTTATATTTGTTTTATTTATAATTTATTACATATAATTAATGGACAGTTTCAAAAATTTAATAAAAATGTAAAGAATAAAAACTATACAATAAAACAAATAATTAAAAAACATAATAAACTTCTAAATATTTTAAAATTAATTCAAAATACATTTTCAATTGTTTTGTATTACTGCTTTATATGGGATACGATTAATGTGGCTAACATCACTTTTTTTATTATAAAATTCATCATTCGTGGAAATATAACGACAATTCTGGATTTTTTACTAGTAAACTTTTTATCAACCATTTTTGTTAAATTATTTATAATGTTTATTTTAATACATATGTGTATGGTCACTTGCAATACGGTAAATTATTGTTAAAATAAAATTCCTTCTGTTCCCAAACGATAGGGAGAAGGGGGTTTCTTAGCAACATTTTTATATGATGTCTCATACCAAATTAAAAATCTATAAAGACAAATATAACTATGACAATTTTAGTCAGTTCCTTGATCTTTGGTTAGTATAAAAAAGGCGAGTAATTAGATTTTGATAAACAATTCTAATGAAAAAAAATGTGGAATTTGTTCAAATCATCCCTGAGACTGGAGTTTGATAACATTAAGAGGAAGTTTTTCAATATTATTTTGTGCTCGAAAATGAGGCTTAAAATAATGAGTATTTGCTTTTATAATTAATTTTATTAACTCACTATCAAAATACATCAATAAGAAATTCAACTTGATGATATTACATAAACAAACAAAAACAAAAAACCTAAAGCAAGAATTATACCATACACAAGCAAAAATTACTATGTTAGATTGATGAAAAACTAAGAGACACTACTTAATTTTAGAAAACCATAAATCTAAAAACATTTACTTAAATGTGACATAAATTTCCTAACAATATGTTTCAGGTATTTACTTTTTGCTGTATGTGTAACATTTACATAAGTGTAGCAGTGATATTCACAAGCATGTTTCATTTTAAAAACCGTAAGTTCAAATCTGCCCCTGTGCTAACGTACCTCCTTCTCCCCTACTCGCATTTATCTTCTGTTAATAACCAGTTCATCAAAAACTTTTTGTTTTTTTGTTTTACACATAATCATTCTGTTGCTAAGCAGACTCAGTTGTGTATTTATTTTCTTATAATCCTTTACAACTAGATTGAGGATTAGGGAATCTCCAGAGGAGCTAATTATCATAACTGTTATTTGTTTCTACATGCTAAGTGCATGTGTTTCGTACAAACTGGCATTGCTCCATCCGCGACAATTTATTATTGTACCGAATCGAACCAGCAACCTTACGTAACTGCGTCCATTTCAGTCGGCAACGTTGCCAAGCTACTGAGGTGCATCTTTCAAAAACTACTAAAATGCCAATAATTACATTTCCCCATGATGAAGGGGCATGTTTACATGAATAGTTATGCCCTAAACAGGTAGGTAGATTGGGTTGAAATTTGGAAAAATGTAAGTAATCTACGTCCACTACCTTATTTATTTATTTTTATTATCATTATTATTATTATTATTTTTATTTATTTATTTTTTTTTTGGGAAAATTTTCGTAATAAGAATTTTGTAGTTTGGTATCCAAAACTAAGGATAATACTTATTTAAAAATCGTGTATTAGGATAATTATATTTTTTTAAGTAGATAGTACTGTCCTTTTCAAGGTTGTTGTATTTAAATGTTACAGAAACACTCGTGTTTTTGTAAAGGAACGAAAAAATTTCATCTTATATCCAAATTTCAACTCTGAATTACATTATTTGGTTAAATTTTCTGCGGCATCATATTTCGCAAAAAAAAAAAAAGTAAAAGACTTCCTTATTTTCTAAAATTTTTAATTGGAATTTAAAATCAGTGTTTTTCGAGAGACTAGTTCTAATAAAATAATAATTTAATTTTTTTTATATTTTCTTCTAGGTAAACAAAACTTCGGTTCTTTTACATAAATTAATAAATCAAAATATTTATAAAAATGAAATAAAATCAATTATACCAAGTTTAATATTCGTACATCGAAAATATGAATTTAAAATTTTTGATTTTTTAAAAATTGACTTAACTTATTATTTATCGGTAAGGAAAAACTGTTCTCGATTAAACACTAAAATTGTAATAAAAATTTTATCATTTTTATTATAGATAATAAAACTGACTACTTCAATAATTATTGTGTTTGTACAATTTGGTAGTAAAGAAGAAAACTCATTAGTCGGGTAATAGCTAAAATATTATTTAGAATAAAATAATAGAAAATGTATCAAAATAACAAATGCAATAGAATTTATGCTATGGTTTCTTTCTATTTATTCATAGTTAATAATATTATAAATATGTAGTTATAGAACCGCATTTAGCCTGAAAAATGGTTCGAGATTCAGATACTTCCTATATATGGAAAATGGCTTAACAATGGCTTAACGATCGTCAACAATATTTAATAAATATTAATAAATAATTTTTTGAAATAAATATTAGTGGTTGTTATTGTTATAATAAATAAATAGTAAAACAATTATTTCATGAAACTATATCCTACTCCGATAATTTAAGCATTAATGATTTGTAACCCTACACAATTATACAGCAGACTGTTCAAGTATATTTTATAAATTTTAATAATTATAAATAGCTCAAAAATTTAGTTATATATATATATATATATATATATATATATATATAATATATATATATATATATATATATATATAAGATTCTAATGACCCATAAAATATGCATATATATATATATATATATTTGTATATATATATATATATATATATATATATATATATATATATATATATATATATATATATATATATATATATTTATATATATACACATCGGTATTACCTTATTTATATATATGCTTTTATATATATGCACATCGGTAGAGTAAGGCAGTGTCTCCGTAATTGTATGATTGAACTTAAAAATACCAAATTGTAGTGTTTTATAATTTTTTTGCTAAATAAGAATGATTTCGTATATGTTGTGGTTCGCTTAAGGAGTTCTCGTATTATGCTACAATTTTTTAGTAAGTGTTTCCCAATAATTCTTGTGAATGGAGTATTTATATTCTTAGAAATTTCAAGAACTTTACGCTTTTATTACAATAAATGTTCATAATTAAATAAACACACATATGAATGGTTAATGGAAGAATTTTTCGCAAGAAAGAAATAGAAAATTTAAATATTCAGTCTCACCGATTTGTGTAGACATTCATTTTAATACAGGAAAATAATATTATAAAAAATATGAATCATATTTTCATTCTTAAATATTGTGTATTAAATAAAACAATTTTTAAAACTTTTTTTTTCTTTTGTTTATTTTTTCTCAATATTACAAATTAATTATAATTTATAGCTATAAAACTAAAATCAGAAATTATGAATTATGAATTATGTACTAAAAATAACCGTGTTTATTTTAATTTAATTTTCCAAAAATGGGTGAACTAATTTTAATTGGAATGGAAATTACCAATTCAAAAAAAAAAATTTCGATTTTAATTGATTTACTGACTGACTGCTGTTTCTGCCCTTATCAATGTTTTCTCATAATCAGACTCAAGTCATGGTAGCCCTAAATGTGATTTAAAAAAAGTGAAATGAAAATAATAAGCAATAATAATAAACAATAATTTCCATTTTGAAATTTTATTGGCTAATGTGGTTGGTTTTTCCTATCAGTGAGTCAATTATATCACGATATCCTAGACATAAAAAAATAATTGATGACAATAAACACAAAAATAATCTAACGCTGAGCACCGTTAGTAAATCAATAAATGTTTTTATCAATTATATACCCAAAAATAAAAATAACAAAAAAAAAATTAAATAAAATGTTTCGTCTCAATGGTGAACAATTAATTTTAATCAATTTTAAAAACGTATAAAGATTATATTGAATAACTAGTTGCCATGGTAATAGTAGTAAATTTAAACAGACTTTTCATAAGGTATTACACGTATATTATCAAATCCGTCAAGTCTGATAGAACAATGCAGCATACGTCATTGGAACCACCAATGTGATAATAGCTCATTTAAAAAAAACATAATACAATGGCAATATTTATTTCGATAATTATTACTGGTAGGTAAATATGAAAATACTATTTTTTATACGGGAAAATAAAGATCCGAAAAAGAGAATCGAATGGCCTGGCTCTATTTAAGGCCAATTAACTTCTACAATACATTATTTTTTAGTTTTGGTTTATAGTTATGATATTCATCAGATTTTTAACGTTTATTACAATTTGATGATAAATATAAATTATTCAACCTTATGTAACGTCTGGATAACAACCAAAACTTGGAGTTGTCAGCTGTAAATTTTATAACAAATGAAAATTTAAGATAACTAATAATTTCATTGGATTAATAATTTTACTGGTAATAGTGTCCGCAAGATTTTCTGATGACTGTATACGAATTATTATAATAAACGACTAAAAAAAATTATATTATGTAACTATTAACTACATATTACAACTATTTAAGTTTTTATCATTTTTTAAGTGAAATTCTCTAGTATCGTTGTAATTTCAAACTCAACAACGAAACGAAAAAACAACAGTTAAACGACGCCATCACAAACACTTACAGCATATAACGTTCGATCGTATCTGTAGGATTTAAGGTGCAAGATGATGAGATAGTAGGCATTATACAATGTTTATTACTGGCATAGTATGTGGGTGAGCGCGCTTGCGTAAAACATTGTACAAGTCAAATAATTTGATTACAAATTCAATCCTTAAACCTTAGCCCAAAAAATACTATAATTTTATAATTTTCAATCATAGCTATTTTATACATAAAATGGTCAGAAATTTTACTCTCTATCCCCATTGAGTAATTTATCCACGATTTTTAACTCAAAAATTTAAAATAAAATAAAACATTTAAAAATTAGGTTTTATTCAATATTTCACTCTTAACTAATATGAAAATAATAATTTTAGAAAAGGGGTTAAAAACTTGTGTCAAAAATAAAATAGAGATAGTTTCATATATAGTTAATATTCACCTCTAAACGTAATGCAATAGTCAAGCAGTAAAATTTTTCTAAATATTATAATGAGTAGGTTCTAATTTGAATAACATAAATCATCTGTTAATTGGAAAGTTTTATTTTTTTGGAAATGCAAATACAATATTTTATCAAATACTTTTCAGTGACAGAAATTTTGTTAGAATTTTAAACAATAAAATTTATGGCTAACTGTCCTTGCATTACAATTAATTTTTAAAACCAAATGCATGTAGTATTGACTAAGCGTTCAATATTCGGCTATAAAGTAAATACATGGTGAAATGTGTGAGAGAAACAAAACGATCGAGAGCTCATTTCATGTATAAGGCGATTCATATTTACACGATTACTTTCATTTATTCGAGATAGTGATCAATTTCATGAGGCTATTTATTGCTAAGAACATTCTCTACATCTATGATTATAACATTACTGTTTATTTCTGATTCTTGGCAATAATAAAAATATAATTGTTTGAAACTGAATATAGGAATAAAGAAAAGTTCAATAAGCATACAAAAATTTTCTCGAATAATCAATAATACAGTTTCAATATTCAATAATAATTCGCCGCATATATCTTTATCAACTTAAAACAAATAAATTTTAAGTTATATTTAAATTGAGTAATGTTTTTTTGTATAGACCTCTATAATAGAGACAATATTAATGTAATATACGACAAAGTATATTAGTATAAGAGTTATTCCCGAAAAAATCTTTGACATACCTTCCGTTTTCAGGTCCGTTGTCTATACCCAATTTCATTGTATTTAAACTATTATTAATTCAGTAAATAAAGTAAATAAAGTAAATTGTAGATCGATTTGAGTTCTCTAACTTTAATTTCAGTTCTCTTGGTAAATCCATCAATTTTAAAAATGCACGGTCTATTTTTTCAAAAATGTAAAATTTTTAGTTATTTTACGGTAAATACTCCAAATTGTGTTGTCAGAAAATAGCTGTGTTTATCCAAAATTATCTCAACAGATATAGCATCTAAATGAATTAAATAAGATCCAGTCGTTCTTTAATTTAAGATTTGTTTTTAATCGCCTATGACTCGGAAAGTATTCACATTTATTGCTTAGAATTCATCCTTCTATCGATTTCTGTAGTTATTAAAACAAAAAACTTTTCCATCCTCTAGAAAGGGTGGCTAACACACCTGGGACAAATGCACCCCCCTACACTATATAAATTTTTTTTTCTTTTGTACTAACTGTTAAATTTTCAAGTGAATTCGAGATATTCGAAAATATTATGAGATTCTATTATTTTTTTCTGTTCATTTACTGGACTAAACTTAGATTGAGGAATACAATGCTTAACTTTTTGGATTTATTTTTTCACTTATTATAATATATGAAATGCCAACGAATATTGTATTATTTATTTTTTCCATATTTCATAAATCAATTCAAAAAATATTTTGAATATTTTTACAGGATTATCCTTATACAAATTAATTATAATTTCATAAAAGTTATCTATTACACTTTTACAAATATTTACTTCACGTAAAGAAATAATGTGTAGTAAAAATTATATATAGATATATGTTTATGGGAGTTTTAAGCCAATCATTAATTCATCTGTAAAGTCAACATGGATAAATTAATAACTAAAGATATTTGTTTAAAAGTTATAAAACAATGTGATGCAGACAATGTTAATATATTGAATAACAATGCAACAATTGAAAAAATTAATATAAAGAAATTTAGTGAGGAGCAAAAAGGTTTTATGGGTGAACATTTTAATTTAGAAATTATAACAAATTATGGAAAAATCTATTCATTTTTTATCAAGTCAAAACCATTACTATTACCAAGTTTTGAGTCTTACATAGATGAAATTGGAATATTTACTAAAGAAACGAAATTATTTCAAACATTATTAGAAACTCTACAAAAATTTAGTAAAAACATATGGTGTCCAAAATCTTATTATATCTTTGAAAATGATGCTATAATCATGGAAAATCTTGAACGTAAAAGTTATAAAGTTATGAATCATCGTGAATATTTTACATATAAACAATTTTCGACATTTATTAAAACATTAGCTTCATTTCATAGTACATCAATTATTTATGAGGAATTAACGCGACAGAAGACGAATTTTAAAAATTTTACGCTTATTGATGAGTATGAAAATTTACTAGAAGAAAGTGCTTATCCATGTGAAGAACCACATATTCGAAAAAAAGTTTTAGTGAGTAATGCTAATGCATTTGTATCAATTTTGAAACATTTGGATAATTATAAAAACGAATACGATGGTGACATTTGGGAACAATTAATAGATTTACCAAATAAAATGAAAATCAATCGATATCGGAAAGTAATGAACCATGGTGATTTATGGTGTAATAATATTATGTTCTCTGGTAGCGAATGTGGAAATTTAAAATGCATTTTTGTTGATTTCCAATTTGCGCGTTATGCTTGTCCGGCACAAGATATCATGTTAGCAATGTATACGACAACCAATCGGGAATTTCGTACAAAATATTACGAACATTTCTTAGAAATGTATTATAATGCATTAGATAATGAATTAAAAATGTACGAGCTGAATATTCAAGAACTATATCCAAAAGTTGATTTTCTGCAATCATGTTCTGAGAAACGAATTGTTGGTATTCTTTTAGGGGCATTATATACAGTTATGGTTTTTTATCGATCGGATGATTTTGACTATGTATTATCAAATGTTGATGATTTTTGGAACTTTACTATTGGCGATAAAAATGATTTTGTTTTAAATATTTTTAAAAAAGATGGGCATTTAAGAGAACGCTTTAGAGATATTTATCAAGATATTCTTGAATATGTTTTGTAAAATTGTATTCAAACTTAAGTTTAAGTGTTCGAAATAATTTTAAGTGGTTAAATTATTTCAATTATTAATTCATGGCCAGTATGATTAATCATAAAAGTGGTTAAAAGATGATTCAACTCAAAATTGTAATTGTTATTTTGAGTTTTTTTTCATATTGTTAATGTTAAAACTAAATAATTTAATAAATTATTTGTTTAAATTTTACAACCCGTATTCAGAAATATATTCTTAGGATGAAAGTAGAAATAAAAATGATGACACAAATTGAACTTTAGTCATTTATAAGTTTCAAGGAATAAAACAAGTGGTCTAGGTGCAAGCCGCATGGCGCACACGGCGTGTTTTTAGTCTCTAATGAGATGCCTATTTAAAAAAAAAATAAAATATTTTTGTCTCCTTTATATAGATTTAAGGAAGTACGAGCACCAAAGCAATTTTTAATAAAAGGCTTGAATTTTTTTTTATATGCAGTTGAACTAAATCTAAACCGATCCTAAAAATTTTAGGGGGGGTTGCCCGATTATTTAAATAAATAAATGACTTCAAAAGTAGGCATATTTAACATTGGCTTTATGGCAAAACGGTAGACGGGTGATACGTTTTCGTAAATATCTCCGAAACTAGCCGGTAGAAATTACAAAAAAAACTATTTAAATTAAAGTTAAAACCTTAATAAATAATTGAAAAATAAACCCGTTTTGCCCGACT
Organism: Chrysopa pallens; assembly: GCA_020423425.1. Lineage (NCBI taxonomy): Eukaryota > Metazoa > Arthropoda > Insecta > Neuroptera > Chrysopidae > Chrysopa > Chrysopa pallens. Next base: position 15,348,752 of record CM035591.1, on the reverse strand, counting down.
AATTAAAAAGATATTTAATTAAACAGATGAACTTTTTCAGTAAATTCGGTAGCGTCGATTATCTTTGGTACTAACCGGCAACACTGTAGACCATTAAAAAGAGATAAAAAATATTGGAAAGAGATAGAAGCAAAGCAATAATCATAATAGTAAAGTAACGTAACCTACAACTGTATATATAATACGCAATGTATATTTTGAATTGACAAATAACAACAAAAATAATAATCATAGTAATCACAGTGTTGCCATACGTATTGCCGCGATCACATGATCATCCCCACCATGCCTGCCGCTCGTACTTCCTTAATTAATCATAATTTTTTCAAATGTTTGCTTAGGTACCACAATAAAAATTCACCCCCGGTGGAACCGTAACTAACAATTACTGAAAAGTCATTCAGGAAGTACGTCTCAAGTAAAAAGTTCGGTTTCACGTCGATAACATTATTATTTCTCGAAATAATCTAAACAAGAAAAAACGAACGCACAAACATACATGCATGCATACATACATACATACAAATATACGAAATTTTTCAGTGCCAGGGTATGCGAGTAAACCTTGTCGGTCCGATAGTCCGCTGTGAGCAAAAACTGGAAGGCAGTGGTCGATGCAGCAGCCAAGATGATGAAGATTCTCCAGAAAGATCGATCAAGAAGATGTCCACATCGCCAATAAAGAAGTAGGCAGTAGTGAGTCAGTCGTCACCGGGTGAAGTAATGCTTAGCGGCGGTTCCGCCCGGGGTACAATTGTGAATCCGGTTAGTGCAGTAATGCATTTCCCCTCTTGATATCAAAAAAAAAAAATAAAACTTGCATACATATATACATACATACTAACATAGGAAACGTTAAGATATGTCAAAATTCAGGATTCACAAAAAGCGTCTTCATTACTAGAAAATATGATGAAAACATGAAAAAAAATAAATTTTAATATGTTTATAAAATATATAATTTTTAAATGATTGATTATATAGTGATTTATAATCAAGTGTTAATATCAATGATTCGATAAGTCTTTCTAGATATAGACAAGAAGAAGACCAACTTTCTTCTATTTATCAAAGGAAAAACTTCTTTATTCATTTCAATTCATTAAAAATTTTCTATTTAAATTTAGAAGCATGGTGCAATATTCATAATCATTGTACTTAAATCTGTTTAATATAACATTAATAAAGGATGTTGACAAAAATAATTAACAATATAATTTTATTGCGCAAACGCTAGTGTAAGGATGCGTTCGAACAATTTTTCACTAGTAACGGTAGCGAAACCTTGAAATCAAAAACTTGGAACAAAAAAAAGCTGCGCGTGTTGCGTCTACCCATTGTAACCATCTTGTCGTGTGACCGTAATTATTTTGGAGCAATTTAAATTGAGATATATGACATACCACAATATACCGAAATCGAAAATTGAGAATATTTGTTTAAAATAATTATCTATATAAAGAAACCAATGAAAATAAAATAATCCATTTTTAATAAACGAAAAGTTAAGTTCGTACATATCATTTTAATAATAATCAAATAAAACTATTATGTATATTGTAAATTTTCCTAATTTTGAATTATTATTATAATTATAACTAGTTTTAAATTAAAAAAGAAGATCTCCACTGACGTAACGTTGTTACTGATATCAACTGATCATCAAAGTTAAGCAACACGAGACACAGCCAGTACTTGGATGGGTGAGACTACCTATGATTGCTGTGAGCTATTGTTGAAAAGACAATACCAACTGTAGTCACTGACCTTATTAGAAAAGTAATTGAATGTGTGAGAACTCATTGTTGTGTGAGAAATACTTAAAAATGCATGTCTTATCACGTTGGTAATTACGCCTTTCATTGCAAAAATAACATGATTTTAATAAGTGGGAATCAAATAGTTTGAATTTTTACTTAAACAACAAGTTTGTTTTCTAGGATAGAACCTATAGTTATAATTTAAAAAAATAAGTCTAAGAGTCTTTATTTAATAGTTATAAAAGATTAAATATTAAAATTTTCCACAAAGATAACACCTATAATTGCTGTGAGCTATTTGAAAAGACAATACCAACTGTAGCCAATGACCTTATTAGAAAAGTAATTGAATGTAACTCATTGTTGTGTGAGAAATACTTAAAAAGTTTGAAGCACGTAAAGTTTATTATACCTCGTCGTAAGTCTGTACATCATAACTTGCATGTCCTATCACGTTGGTAATTCAACTAATTACGCCTTTAATTGCCAAAATAACATGATTTTAATAAGTGGGAATCAAATAGTTTGAATTATTACGTAAACAACAAGTTTGTTTTCTAGGATAGAACCTATAGTTATAATTTAAAAAAATAAGCCTAAGAGTCTTTATTTAATAGTTATAAAAGATTAAATATTAAAATTTTCCACAAAGACAACAAAAAATTAAAATATAATAATAACAAAAAATAATTTCACTTAAAAGTTAGCAAATTTTTTTTACTGGTTTGATTGTTTCCAGTAATATCTTTTCAAGTTTTCAAATGAATTAGTAGGTACGATAAAGATTTCGGTTAAAGATTAATTTCTAAAGTATTTAACCTATGCAACAGTACAAACAAAAAACGTTGTATACGGAAACTGAAAATGTATGTATATTATTTCGAATAGCTAATGCAAGTTGAGAAAAAATCTGCGCAAACATTGTATTAATATGTTTTGCATAGACTCATACTTCGCAGTCTGTACATATGTCTGTACGGACTAAAGTATCGTGTAAACTCACCATTAGTCTAAAACAATTGGTATATTTTCAATACATTATCATCATAATTTTTACAAATATTTGCTTAGGTACCACTATAAAAAGATAATGTAAATTAGTTTTCAAATATTTAAAATATATTTTTTATATATCATTAGATTTATATTTGCTAAAAATCTTAATAACAAACGATATTTTAAAGAAATGATATTTGTTTAAAACTATTATGAAAAAATGTGATTTAAGGGTATTCCAGCATTAAATCGCAGTTACAGAATTTTTGACTGTTTAGATCGCGAGATATACAAGCTCAAATTTAAGATTTCGAGGATCACTTCCCATTCAAGAATGTGACCTACTGTCCTCCTAACTATTTTATATTATTGCACAAAATATTAATTATCAACATTATTCACTTTTCCTGTCATAACTTGATTGACACAAGTGAAAATTTCACATCTTAGCTATAATTTCGAATTAAAACCGAAAAATTTTCCATTTTCTGTATTTTTCGACCTTAAATCTTGTCTACATTTATAACGTTAGTAAATGATAATAAAATTTATAACATTATAAATGCTCTGACATATATATACAACATAGCAAATGCTCCGAATATACTATATTGAGTAGTTTCCGTAGGAACTACCTAAACAAATATTAATGTTTTACATGACATTATCATTTGAACAATTAAATAAATTTTAGATCAAAAATGGTTTATGGGTGAATATTTAAATTTAGCAAATACAACAAATTATGAAAAAACCTATTCATTTTTTATCAAGCTGAAACCATTACTATTACCAAGTTTTGAGTTTTACATCGACGATATATTTATTAAAGAAACGAAATTATTTCGAAAATTATTAAAAACTCTAAAAAAATTAGAGAAATACGTATGGGATCCAAAATCGTATTTAGAAATTTGTGATATAGGTGCGACCCGCAAAGTCAAAACGTCAAACTTCCCAATGAGGATTATATAAACAATTATTAGTTTATCATTACAAATATGGATTTTTTTTTTCAACAAAAAACTGCTAGACCGATTTTGCTGAAAGGTAATATAGTTTTAACTTACGCGTTGAATAGTGGTGTTACACGTAGATAGTTTTACAAACTAACTTGACTCGTATTAGTCTTATTTGTTCTCGAGATTATCAAGACGAAAGAAACGAGCGCATATGCATATACTCAATTAAAAAAAAATAAATAAATAAATAAATTTAAAAAAAATAAAAAAAAAAAACACCTGAAGCTTTCATGTTTATTTAAAATTACAAAATACACGAATTTTATGGTGTATTTTAAAATGTATTCATTCATATTTTAAAATGAAAATTTTATATAAATTAATAATATTATATCTGATAAACACCATACAAATCGTAATTTTTCAATTTAAATATCATGTGAGATTTTGGAAAGTACAGTGTTTTTTATAGTTTTTTGAACACACACGTATACGTACAATCACACGCACACATCTCTCTAAAAGCATTGAATTTGGGTTCGAGTAACCTTTTAACGTAAAGATATGTCAAAATAACGGATTCACTAAATCGTCCCCATTTCAAGACCTTCCCAACCTGAAGCTAAAACCAATAAATTATTGAAAATTGCAAATAATATTTATCAAATACCAACCATTATTGTTATCTAGTTTGAATCTTACATCGATGATTTAATTAGAGTATTAATTAGTAAAGGAACATTAATTGAAATTTTATTAAATACACTACGAAAATATATTACAAATCCATGGTGTTCAAAGCTGTTTTTGAAAATAGTGCCATTATTATGAAAACAAATTAAAAAAAACTAACCGAAATGAACAAATTTCGAGGGTGAAATAAAAGCAAATAACCACCTAAGCTATTTGAATTATGGGGGAAAGTCATTATATGAATTAATTCAATTAGGTGTCCTATTATTCTTATGGATTTTTATACTAGAATTTTATAATATTATGTTAAAGTATAATTATTTTAGTCTAAAGTTTGTAATACTAGAAAATATTTAAACCAACAACAAAGTATGGATTTTCATAGAATCACCTAATTAGTTAATTTCCGCTTGTCCGTCCGCCTGTCTGTCTGCTTGTTATGAAGATAATTCTAGAACAAAAATAGATTACGAGTGATGTACATTACGCTTGAAAAGTGGGTTTAAGTTCGTGCGAATTATCAGAGAAATCTGTCCTCTGATCGATGAACCAGCTTTTAAACCGCAAAAAATAAATAAATAGTTAAAAAGGTTTGTTTTAAATATTTGTTCGTTAATTGTTTAGATTAACCACAATTTCAGATTAAAATTAGCTACTTAGCTAAATATGTTTTTTTTAACTATATTAATTGCATATTTAGGCTATTTCATGAATTCTAATCAATAATATTAGTTAAAACATTGAGACTGTCGAGTATCAAACCAGTTAACTCTATCTCAATTGAGATAGTTATTTTCATTTTTTTTATATTATATTTAATAATGATAAATACGTCCTACAACGGTTTTCAATTTTTGCACGATGAAAAAGATTTTCTTAGAATATCTACCAAAATTTTCGACCCTAGTAGGACCCATATCGCATAGCGCTGTGCGTCGTAATGTAATACGCTTTCATATGATGGCATTTCTTTATTGCCACAATGCTTTATAGTTGTGTAACATGACCGCGATGTCATCAATCTATATAGTCTTTTTGTGATTGCCACAACGAGCTGTGAGCGTTTTTATAATAACACGAATTTTTATCTATGAACAATTTATATATTGTTAATTGTTTTTGTGTCTTGGAACTTTTTTGGAAAACAATATTTCAATCTATTTTAAACTATTTATAAGAAGATTAAAAAAGTAAATGAAAATAACAAGATTTATTGCTAAGTGTATTGTAAGTACTGTGTGAGTATAATAGTACAGAAACTCTATACGCAGAGATTCATTTGTAAACAGATAATGCTTATTTATTTAGTTTAGACTTGATACATTAATTTTGAACTAAATGTTAAGGCCATGATTTATTTCAAATGAGTCAAGTACAAATTTTTACACTTGAAAATCGTTTATGTTGACTGACTATTAACGTATATTCCAAACTACTGAGTCTAGAAAGCTGAAATTTAGAATAAATGATTATTTTATAATTTAAGCATCCACTAAAAATAGAATTTTGGAAAATGGATTTGAGGAAACTTCAACCTTAAACAGATGGAAATGATGTGGAAATTTGTATGAAAGTTTTATTATTTGTAGTTAGAAACGTGAAAATATGAATTAGAGTTACTGAACATAAATAAATACTAAAGGGTAAAAATTAAAATTTTGGAAATTCAAATTTTATTGGGACGAAACCAGGGGTAAAATTTTTATGAGATAACCGATTTTTTAAAAACAAAAACTTCGAAATTGGAATTAAAATTGTATCTAGCCATAATAAATAAAGTCATGGTTCAGGATATTTGGATTTTCAGTTCCTAAGAGGTGAAATGGTTGGTGATTTATAAGTTTGATTATGTGGGAGTATTGGATTTTCAATAATAAATGCAGATATGATATACTTTATATAAATATTTATAATATTTTGTTGTGTACATCCCTTTTTATATGAAGCTAAAATATGATGAATATTTCTACAACAAAGTATCCTTTTTTACTTCCCAGTAATTGTTATATCAATAAAATTTTACGTTACAAATTCACTAGATATCAAATCCAACGTTTTTAGAGAGATGCCTGTATATGTATATCTACGTTTGTATGTATGTGTGTTCGTGTTTTTTTTTTTTGGCTCGATTATCTCGAGGGTGTATAATGATATTGATGTGGAATTACTTTCAATCGACACGTAAATAAATTAAAATTTGGCTAATTTTCCAGCAAAATGGATCCACCCGAGAGGATAGAGAAATTAAATAAAAGACGAAAAATACCCATATTCATAATAATAAATAAATAATTGTTTTTTTTTTAATCTCCTCATTGGAGGCTGTAGACCTTGCAGGTTGAATCACGACTAATTGTTGATATTTATGAATCGATTAGAAAAATTAACTATAATAATTTTATATTATATTATTTTGAGTGGAAGACGTTGTGGCTCCACGGTCAGTTTAAATTGTGCTATTCGGCCAAACAGTTTTATCTGTACAAATAAATCATACGTATGTATAAGTAGGACTTGGTTTTTCAAACTGCGTTTGATTGGAAATAAATTTAAAATACTAATTGATAAAACTATGGTGATTGAACTGTGTAGATAAAATGATGCGTGTGTAAACATACTGTACAGTTTTTAGTTAAAAATCTTAAACTCACTGTCAACCTTTCATAAAGTGATATAGCATCTCACTACAGTATTTTGTGTTTGCATTAGTAATCAGCAAATAATTATTAAAATCGTTTGGAATACTTCTCAATTCTCAATATTTTTAGAAACCACTGTTTACACCATAAGTTACATTTTCCCGTTTTTAATTTGTAAACATACAAATTAACCCGATATTTGCGAGAGGGTAATCTGTCGTACATGTTGTTTGACTTCTTTATTCCGATTGTACAATCAAATCACTCATTTATAACCGACAGTGTGTATGTTAACCATTAAAACGATTTATATTTTAGATAAAACTATTCAGTCGAATCGCACAGTTTTAACTGATCGTGTGTGGTACACTTTATTTAGGTTGAGTTTTAATTCAATGTTTTGATTTAAAACGTTTAGTCATTCGAAGAACAGGTCTACCAAAGGCCATATAACACGGAGAATGTCAAAATGTACAAATCCGAGTAAACTGGTGGATATTAAGCAATTTTTAATAAAATTTTCAGAAAAATAAGTATTATTTAATTCATTTTCGATTTTTAGATTCAGATTAGAATTAACGATTCAGATTATTTTGTGCAGAGGTGTATACGCTTCCGTGATCGGTAAGATTCTGTTGGGAAACATCTTCACAATAATCCAAAGTGAATTTCGTAGTTTATTTGCATTCAAGCGTTTATTTATAGAATACTATTAAATTATTATAGTTTTATATTTTTATAGTTATCTGGTGCATTTTACACAAGATGATAGTGAAATTGGTTGGTGTAGCAAAATATGAATCAATATATATTATTTTTCAAAATTTAGAGGATATATTTCTAAACGTGAATTTTATAGGCCACAAAAATGTTCATTTAAATTAAAATATTGATTATTATCATGTATCAAGATCCAACAGACACTACAGCGGAAGAACTAAAAAGAAATTTTTAATAACTGGTAAAAAGTAATCGACTTTTTCATTCAGGAACGTAAATCAAAAATAGTAATGAGCTGTTGATAGATACACAATCGGACAATATCCAGCCCTTTAAACATGTATTCCCTCTCAAGTAGTGTCAGTAATATTATTATGAAGATGAATGTCATAAAATTCCGGACTTTCTTATTTTATTTATTAATTTTTTTAATTTATAATGAATTTGCCATAACTAGATAAATCATGCTTGGAAATTTTTAATAGATTTATCATTGTTAGTTTTAAAATATTTACACTTTACCTAAAAGATAATATTATTTAAAGGTAATTAAAATTTGCATACTTATTTAAAATAACAATTTCACAGGAAATTAATCCATTCTTACTTTAGTTCAAAAATAAATATGGAGAAATTAATTACAAACGATATTTGCTTAAAAATTATCAATCAGTTTGATGCAGACAATAATAATATTGGGAATAACAATGTGGCAATTGAAAAAGTACATATAAAGAAATTTAGTGACGATCAAAAAGGATTTCTTGGCGAGCATTATAATTTGGAAATTAAAACAAATGATGAAAAAACGTACACATTTTTTGTAAAATACAAACCAGTACTATTACCAAGTATGGAATCGTATATCAATGAAATTGGAATATTTACAAAAGAAACAAAATTATTCAAAACGCTGTTAGAAACATTACGAAAATTAAGTACAAGCGCATGGTGTCCAAAGTCCTATTACGTCTTTGACAATGATGCAATTATCATGGAAAATCTTGAACGTAAAGGTTATAAAGTTATGAACCATCGTGAATATTTTACATTTAAACAATTTGCGACATTCATTAAAACATTAGCTGCATTTCATAGTACATCAATTATTTATGAAGAATTAACACGAAAAAATACGAGTCAAACCAATTTTCGGCTTATTGACACGTATGCACATTTATTAGAAGAAAGTGGTTATCCTTGTGACGAAACACATATTCGAAAAAAAGTTATAAAATGTAATGCTAATGCATTTGTATCGGTTTTAAAACATTTGGATAATTATAAAAAAGGATACGACGAAATAATTTTGAATCAATTAATTGATCTGCCAAATCGTATGAAAATTAATCGACATCGACAAGTAATGTCTCATGGTGATTTATGGTGTAATAATATTATGTTTTCCGAAGACGAAAATAAACATTTAAAATGTTTATTTGTGGATTTCCAATTTGTTACTTATGCATCTCCAGCACAAGACATTATGTTTGCATTGTATACGACAACTAATCGAGAATTTCGTACAAAATACTGTGATCATTTCTTAGAAATGTATTATAATGCACTATCGGAAGAATTAAAGTTACATTCTCTAAATATTAACGAACTATATCCAAAAAATGACTTTTTACAATCGTGTTCTGAAAAACGAGCTGTTGGCATACTTTTGGGTGCATTGCATACAGTGGTGATATATTATCGTACGGAAGATACTAATAATATATTTGCGAATACAGAAAACTTTTATAACTTTTTTTTTGGTAATAAAAATAATTTTGTAAAAACTATGTTTGAAAATGATGAACATTTAAGGGAACGTATTAGTGATATATATATGGATATTTTAGAATACGTTTTATAATTTGTGTTGTGCATAGCATTCGCCAATATGTACCTGTAGTAAAGTAGCAGAGGGTTCAACTATTGAAGCTAGCTTTTATTATACGCAAAATATAAAGAATATATAAATTTTAGTCGAAAGATTGCCACACTAGTAAATATTGATCGTATAAAACAAAATTTTGATACTGGCGTTCACATTATCACTCAATTAGTCCTTTCCGGTTTATCTTTTAAAAAGTATTGCAAGCGGAAATTTTAGTGGCGTATTGCACACCTAAAAACGAATTCACAAGAGCAAAATCATTTTATAGGGTCTAAAGGATCCATGACCCAATTTTTAAACCATAAATAATAGAAAAAAATTTAAAAAACGAAAATGTTTGTTTTAAAAAAACAAACAACTTTTGTCGGCATCATCTTTTCGAAAAATGTTTCGATTCGTCCCAATTTTACCTCAAATTTAGCCGTGTGTCCATCGCTTGCCGGCTTGTCCGTTTTGTCTTTGTCGTCATGCAAAATCGTTCTATTGGATCCATGACACAACTTTTGAATCATCATAGACAGAAGATTTGAAAAAAAATATTGGTTTATAAAAACAAACAACTTTAATTTTAAACAATTTTTAGTAAACTGTTTAGAATCGCCTTACTTTTAGATAAAAAACACATTTACATTATAATTAATTATAATTATAATACAACTTATCATTATTATTATTATATATATATATATATATATATATATATATATATATATACATATATATATATATATATAATAATAAGTTAATGTGTTAAATTATAATGTAAATGTGTTTTTTATCTAAAAGTAAGGCGATTCTAAACAGTTTACTAAAAATTGTATATATATATATATATATATATAAATATATATATATATATTTGTTTAGAGAATTTTATGAATACTAATGATTAAAAATAGTTCAAGAATTAATACTCAATTATATATCGAATATTAAAACAATAAACTATGTTTGCTGATATCTTCACTCGTTTCTTTTGAATTTATCGTATAATTTCCTTTTGTTTTTGTAATTCTTATTGCTATTTAAATGTTCCGAAAACTAAAAAATACTTTACTTTATTCAGAAATAAAATTTAAAGTAACCTTAGCAGTCTTGGAGTTAATAAATTTCGATTATACCACCCTAAACAACATTAGCTTGGATCATCAGCGTCTCAACTGTAATAGTATGATTAATTAATTCTGTATATTTCTTGAAATTCTTACTTATTTTATATTTAATCTCTTGTATTATGGGGCTTGATCATAGTGTGTGAAAAACTAAGTAATTTGTAGAGACCAACATTTTACTGATTTATTTGTAACCAATCAAATCAAGGAAATCATTATTGTAATAACAAATCTTGTTCATACGGAAGTAAGAGCAATGGTTATCATGTTATGAATAAATTATTGTATATATATATTTTATAATTATTAATAAGAACTCTAGGATTTTTCGAATAAATTTCGATTTTTCCCCCAATTTCCTAGATCAAATTATTTTGTATTTTATAAATACGTATTTCAGCTACAAAGTAGTCATCATCAGTATTAGACTTGAGTAGAACCCTTCAAAAATGATAAAAAATGGAAGAAAATTACAGTAGAATGAAACCCATTAGAAATGGAGAGGAATATGATAAAAATGAAAGGAAAAATTAATTAAGGTCGATCCGAGTTCGGGAAGTGGGGGGGTGGATTTTTAAGGGTAAAAAATGATTTCTCTTGATTTCCGGCAAAACTACAAGTCTTATGGAAAAAAGTTAAATGCCAAAGTTGTAGGTAATAAAAAGATCTACAACTTTTCTATTTACAATTTTTTCACATAACCACAAAATTTAGGTAAAAAATTCAAATAATCAAGTTTTTGGTTTTTTATTTATATCTTTTTCAAAAAAAATTTTTTGCTACGGCATTTGGTGAAAACTTACCTTATTATGTCCCAAATACACTATAATTTATTTGAATTAAAATATTTATTTTTTTGCCCTATTTTAACTTAATATCAAAAAACCACCCTAATTTTCAATCGAAAATTCTGGCGTCAAAATATCAGCTTTTTCCAAAAAGTCTGGTGGCTCTTTGTTCTTTGAAATCTCTACTTTCTGTTGGTGTAAAAAAAATATACATACCAATAGTAAATGTTCTCAGAAAATGCAAAAATTCAAAAAAACTCAAATTCGAAAATTTATTTTTAATCGCTATGTATAATTTTGAGCTATTTATTAAAATTTACACTTAAATTACTCAAAAAACGTAAGATTTCATGTTACATTGATAAACGAAATATTGCAATTTGAAATATACTACTATAATTAACAAACAAATAAGTTAATAGGGTTAATATTTATTAAGACATCTAAACTATTTTGAAAAAGTTGTAGAATCTTCTTTAAATAATATTTGTAAATGCCTATTTATTGTTTCAAATTTTTTTTTTTTTTTTTTCAAATTAATAATTCTTTATTTCATCAAAAATATATACAAAATACAAATCGGCTTATAACTATAGCACCTAGCCTAAGCTTTATCTATAATACATCATCTTATATACTAGTTACATCGAGATTACAATTTTTCATTACATCGTTTTAATAAAATGGAAAATTTAAAAAAAAAACCATTTGAAAATACTTAACCTATGTGGATGGATAGGCCACCCCTAAAACTAGCTTAACCTGTAAATTAAGAAAAGAAAAGAAAAAGAAACTATATACAATTAAGATTACACCGGAACTAGGTGCAACCGACATCGTGTGGCATGGGAAATCTTTTCCCAAAAAGCAGCATCCTTGGGTCAAATTGACCCAGTTTGCTGATTTCCGGGAAGGGATTGTTGCGTGAAGATTGGAAAAAGGATTTTGAGGTGGTAAGGATAAAGTTTGGAATAGTTGGGTGTCCAGTTTCGCGGTGGAGAGCTTCGGACGGAAATCTTGGGGGTTTTTTCGAGATGACTCGAAGGCAACGATTTTGGAATTGCTGCATCTTCGTGATGAGCGAATATGCAACGTTAGTCCAAATAGGGGCTGCGTACGTGAGTACTGGGCGGATACATGACTTGTAGAGTCGATGCTTTAAACGTTCGTCCAGTTTACTCCTGGGGCTGAGTAGTGGGTACAATCCTGCAAAGGATGCGTTTCCCAGGGCCAGGCGCCTTTTGGCGTTCTGTGTCCAGTTCAACTGCCTTTGGAGGATTACACCCAGATAGACAACACTATGAGTTTGCTGGATTTGCGTGTCAAACATCTTCAATCCAAGCGCGTATGTTGAAAATTTATTCTTTCGAGTGAAGAGAATAGATTGGGTGTTTGTGGGGTTAATTTTGATTTTCCATGACTTGAAATAGTTTTCAAGGATGGTCAATCGGGATTGAAGGCAACTCGAAACTTGTTTCGGTTGCCATGAGGAACAATAGATGGCCGTGTCGTCGGCGAAGAGAGCTGTTTCGGTAGCTCGATCCCTCGGGATATCGTTAATGTAGTATAAAAATAGGCGGGGTCCAAGCAAGGAGCCTTGAGGTACACCAGCTTTCACACTGTATTGGTTCGATGTACTTTGTTGGATGTGGATTTGGGATTTCCGGTTGGACAAATAGGAAATTAGGAATTTTAGGATGTATATTGGAATGTTAAATTTGGAGAGTTTGTGGATTAGTCCATCGTGCCAAACTGTGTCGAAAGCTTTTTCGATGTCCAAAAGGACCATGCCTGTGGATTTGTTCCAATTAAATCCGGTAGCAATATGTTCAGTAAGTCGGTGAAGCTGGCTTACTGTGGAATGGTTCGATCTGAAACCGAACTGTTGGGGGATAAGCTGTCTATGGATATTTTCATGCGACTGCAGCCGATTCAATACTACTTTCTCCATGACCTTGCTGAGAGATGGCAGCAAGCTAATGGGTCGGTAGCTCGAAGGCGACTTAGGTAGCTTTCCCGGCTTCGGAAGCGCTAAAACCTTAGCGGTTTTCCAAAGGTCGGGAAAATAACCAAGCCTCAAGCATGCAGTATAGATATAACTGAGCTGAACAACCGTCTTCCGAGGAAGATAGCGGAGCACAACGTTAGTTATTCCATCATCACCCGGAGCTTTCCTGCATTTAAGTTTCCTTAAAATGCTGGATACCTCTTGAGGTGATACGCTGTCAACATCGATGGGATTTATGGTGGAAGAGCGAATATTTTCCAAGGATTCGGACACCAAGTGGGCCGTTTCTTCTTCGTGATATTCGTCGCCATCTGTTAAGCTGTGCGCCTTAGAGAAGGTGTCAGCTAGAAGTTGGGCTTTGTCGGAATCCGAGTAAAGGTACCCATTTTCCGACAAGAGGGGAGGTAGTCTTTTCGAACGATTACGCAAATTTTTAGCAATTTTCCATACATTGTTATCACGAGTGGTCAGAGCCGAAATCCTCTCGTTCCACATGTCATCTCTGGTGCGCGTGACTTTATCTCGAATATCGTCTGACATTCGCCTCATGGCATCATGAAGCTCAGGCAGCCTAACACGTTGCCAAAATTTGCGTAGTTTGTTCCGAGTCTGTATGAGTTTAAGTGTGTCAGCATCTAATTTTAATTGATATCCGAGGTTCCGAGTTATCCTAGGAATAAACTTTTCGGTAGCAACTACGATACTTTTCGTGAGCTTACTGACCTCCAAGTCTATTTGGTCGGTGGAATTGATCTGGGGCGTGATCAGGGTTTCGACGTTCAGATACTCTTTAAACAGTTTCCAGTCTGCTTTCTCGAAATCCAGCCGGGTTTGCACAGTTGTAGCACCCTTCATTTCACCTAGGGTGAAAGTGATCGGGCGATGGTCACTATGCAAATCCAAATGAACATCTAAGTCTGACAGAAGGTCACAGTTTTTGAGTATCGTTAAGTCGATGGTTTGAGGTGGGCGGGAAGCAGCATCGAGGTAGTAGGAGGGCTCGTCTGGGTACGCAACAATGAAGTTACGTTTCAGAGACTGCGCAAATAGCGCGTTGCCGTTTGCATTATTGGATGTACAATTCCAAGAAATGTGACGCGCATTGTAATCTCCCATGATCACAGCGCGATCATGGGTTCTCACAATACGATCAATATCCCTTCCTTGTAGTAGTCTATCTGGGGGGTTGTATAAAGATGTGACTTTATAATTACCACAATTAGCCGAGATAAGAACGGAGACGGCTTCGAGACTGCCGTCTTCGGGAGGCAAGATACAATGTTTGACATCGTGTCTAACAAATAAGGCAACCCCGCCACCATTCCTGGCGGCGCGGTCACGGCGATAGGTAAAGTATCCAGGGATACTTATTTTCTTATCCGGCTTTAACCATGTTTCGCTGATGGCTGCAACATGGATCCGATGCTGCTCTAGGAATGAGTGAAGCTCGGGTAATTTGCGTTGGAGACTTTGAGAGTTCCATTGCAAGAAGCGAATCTGGGATCTAGTTGAAGAGGGATGCGATATCATTATCGAATAAATGATCCGTCATCTCGAAAAACTTGAAAAGTTTTTCTTGGTTTGAATTACATAGTTTCCACGCGGCCTCTACTTTAATCCTGAGTTTCAGGAGGTCCATGAAATCAAGGGGTTTAGAACCACCAGTTTCCAATGGAGGTGGAACTGGTGAAGATTCTATATCCTCGAAGAATGGGTTGAGTGGGGAAATGGGGGGACACACGATATCGGTTACCTCTTTCTCCGGTGTCTTCTTAATTGTCCACGGGTTTGAAGTGGGCAATGGCGCTGGTTTGAAATTTTGTGTCGCTGGTCTCCTGATGGCTCATTGACTGCTACCTTGGTGACTGGTACCTCTGTTTGGGGCGTTGACCTCTTTTGGACGAGGAAGGGCCGGGAAATCCCTGGCCTTGAATGATGATGGGCGGCCTTGCGCCTCGCCCTGAGCGGCCTTGCGCCTCGCTCCTGCTGCTCGGGATGCTGTTGCTGCCACGTAAGTCTTCCTAACTGAACAATCCATAGAACTTGCCGGATGCGCCGCGCCGCAGTTGCAGCACTTTGCAGGCTCCGACCGAGGGATCTCGCATTTGCTTGAAGCGTGGTTTTTGCCACACTTCACGCAACGTACGGATCCACGACAGTTCCGTGAACCATGTCCGTAAAGTTGACAACGGTAGCACTGTACAGCACCCCGTTTGTTTACGTATTTGTTGACACGACATGGAACGCCGCATATCCATCGGATGTTAAGGACGCCTTGGGCTTGCGTCCCCTTTGCAAATTGTACAAGGCGAGACACCCGTAAGCTCTCGCCTTCTGCTTTTGAAAGTACCATGACCTTTTGTGGATTAAGGCCATGCTTTTTTAAATCTTCGGCCACCATGTCGTCTGAATGGTGGCGCATTGTTCCATGAAGGACGTATTTCGGTTCAACGTCCTCTTTCGTTCCGTAAAAATGGAACGGCATTTGAATTTCTTCAAGCCGTTCCTTACATTTAGTGTAATCGCGATCTGAGTCGCAATGTACACTTATAGTCGTGGTACCGAAAGTGAACCTTACGGTACCAGTAGCTGCCGCTTTAATTGCTTCTTCCACCTTTTGAAAATTGGTGAGGGCCATGTGCACGACAATTGGGCTCGGCTTCTTGTTCCTTGTTGGAATACTTTTGCTCTCGGCGATATCAATGAGTGGTCCATATTTGTTGTGGACCTCTGTTGCCAATTTCTTGGTGGACGGTGCGTCGTTATTGTTTGTTTTCCTGCCTCTTTTCCTGGGTTTGACCGGCTGGAATTCTTCGTCCATTGGTGTTGGTGCTACTGCTGATGTTGCTGCTGGTGATGATGATGATGATGATGCTGTTGGTGTTGATCCTGATGACGCTGTTGGTGTTGATCCTGATGATGCTGTTGGTTTTGATCCTGATGATGATGATGCTGTTGGTGTTGATGCTGATATCATTGATGGCTTTGCCATATTTTTTGGTTTTGATACCACCGCCTTCCCGGCGGTGGGCGCCATTTTCGGTGGGGATTCCAATCTAAAAATTAGAAAAATAACACATTAAATTTAAATAAAATTTAAACAAAATGCCTAGATAATTTAAAAAATACTTAATAATTGTAAACTATACAAAATGTAAATACCACAATTCAAAAAGTATATTGTAAATTATTTTTTATTTTTGTACTGGTACAAACAAATTCAAACAACAAATAAATTTGTTATTTGGAACTTGCCTGAAGCAGTTAAAAATAAGAAATCAATAAAATAAAATTATTTTGTGATCAGTTAACAAAATAAAAATAAAAACTCTTATAAAGCACAGGTATAAAATAAAATTTTATCGCTGAGCAGGTATCGACTAGCAGTGTTGTTAGTATCAACACTTAACCTATTTATTGCTATTTTAAGATAATTTATATACCTGAGTGACCTACGGTAAATTTTAGTCCATTTTAAGGTATTTCATAGAGAAGTGTGGGCGGACCTAGGAGAGTCTGGGCCTCACTACATACCTGCTATTTCGTAGCAGCTGGGAAAACCGTTAGCCAGTATTCGAGATACAGAGCAGTGAACAACATCGTTTTTAAAAATACACGTGCAGGCTGAGTTACTCTAAGAGAATCGTCAGAAATTTTCTTTATTTATTTCTTTATTTAAAGAATCGTTTGGAATCTACATAGCAAGGTAAATACTACCTATATATTAATCAACTTAAAAAAAATAAAAATATTTACTCTCATAAATAGTATGTTTAACGTAACATAACTAAAAAATTAAAATTGAATGATATTTTAGTCCAATAATAAAAAATAGTCATTTCGTTTATTTTATACAAACAAATTTAGTTATACTTGTGATAAAACTTTGTAGGCATTATTAATTTGATATTGTCTTTTCATGAGATTATCAGTATGGATAAATCGGTTTGTATAATCTGCAATAAGTCAGATGACAAGCAAGTGTATGAAATAAAAAAAGCAGCTTTCAATCTTTTAGAGGCGTCTAGCAAGAAAAGAATCGACAATAAATACTTAAAATTTGAAACTTATAAAAATTAGCCATACAAACAGTGTGATAATGAGCTTTTACTGCGACTAAATCAGGCGCATTTCTCAAACGAGCTGAAATGTTTTTATCGAAATCAATTAATGTGTTTTGTTTTTGAATATGCTGTAATATATTTATTATCTCTTGTATCGTTACTTTGAACAGATGAAATTTTTTCTTTTGAAATCTTACCGAAAAACCCACCGCAGAGAAAGCAATGAAATTGAAAATTAAATTTAAGAGCGTCCTTATTTATTTCTTTTCCTTCCAGTGATTTCCTGTCTTGAGCTACAGAATGTAGTTATTGCAGTCTCATCATTATAATAACTTTGACAAGTTTGATGAGTAAAAGCTGATGTTAAAGTTTCAAATTTTAAGTATTATTTATTGTCGATTCTTTTCTTGCTAGACGCCTCTAAACGATTCAAAGCTGCTTTTTTTATTTCGTACACTTGCTTGTCATCTGACTTAGTGCAGATTATACAAACAGATTTATCCATACTGATAATCTCATGAAA